>VXAY01007342.1:1854662-1872253 GCA_013399855.1 Oxyruncus cristatus
TGAAAAAAAAAATAAATTTTTCAAAAACAAAAAAAAAAAAAAAAAAAAAAAAAACAAACAGATTAATGGAAAGTAGGCTTAGACTCACACAAAAAAGTGTTTTCCACAGGACACTTCCATTTTGTGCCAATTTTTAAACAAAATCTTTTTTTAAACAAAACCTTTGCAAAATTCTCTTCTTAGAAAAAAAACCAAATCATTTTTAGTGTGCATTTGCAAATCAACATAAAGCATTGATAAGCAGCAGCTTATTAATTCAAGAAGATTTTAAGGTCTAGATTCTAAAACAAAGATTTTCACTGATGGTACAGTAGTCTGGCATATAAGAAACACAGAACAATATTAATAAAAAGCCCTTGATCTGGATTGGCCGGAACAGAAACTACCACTTTTTGAGTTAATCCCTTCTACAGGGATTCTACTTTCTCTGTTTGATTTTTCAGATCTGAGTGTAAAAATGTTTCTCTCTTTTGCCAATAAACACTCCCATTAAAACAGACATATCTCTTGGAAAAATTCTGTCTTCACCAAAAATTGTTCCAGTTAGGGCAATGGGATTTTTGCATGGACTAACTTTCAAGTGTAAAGTATAAGCTAAGAGCAAGCCTGAAATATTTTAGGTTTATTTCAATTCAGGGAAATGAACTTTTCACAAATCTCCAGTTCAGAAGCCCTAACTGCCATGACAAAGTTCTGAAAAGAAGAAACTGCTTTTTTCCCAGTATTATTGTTCCTTTCCTCCCCTCCAATACATACATATCTATTTTTTTCCCTCTGATACAACATCAAATTTCTAAAGAGAAAGAAGTACAGACACTGTATCATTTAAATAAGATCCATTTTCCAGGAAGCTTAGTCTCTGTAAATTATTTTTTAAAAAAGTACAAGTGTGTGAGCGTAAGTAAGATTGGACTAAAGTGAGAGGAAACACAGAACAACAGCAAATCTTGCCCAGAGCCATGGAGATCTCTCTCACTGCAGGCCCACACATTTTTCATGCTTGGGAGGTAAAACATTGGCAAGGATTATTTTTCAACTAGGTCAAAGTAAATGTTGAAAAGATGATTTGATTTATTTTGTCTCCTCAAGTCACATCAGTTGTGAAGAGCTACTCCAGCCAAGCAGCCTGAAGCCAACAGTAATCTTGGTAACAGAAGTCAGTGGCAGATATAATGTTAAGACTAAGTAAGGAATAAAACACAGCTGACCATTACCTTGGGGAAATTGACCAGGTGCTGGTAACAGTTCACATCACCTTGTCCAGAAACAGTGCCTCAGTATAAGAACAGAAATCCAAACTGAGACACGATTATTAGGCAAATAATGATTCTCATGTTAGATATTTTTCTTAACTGAAGAATCTATTAGTTTCCTTAGGAATATTTCTTTTTCTTTTTAAAAGCAAGATTTGCTAGCACCAAGTACCAGAAAAGACTATTAAAAATGCTTGTGTTACACATTTCCTGCAAGCCTTTAAATAGGCTGAGAAAAGTTTTGAAGTGCACATGAGCATGCTAATTTCCATTCAGATGGTGACAATGTGGCAGAGATGTCATGCATCATGTAATCTTGAACATATTTCATTTGAAACTTAGAGTTTAAAATTTAAGTCTTAAAATAAAATATATTAGTTTATGCCCTGCAAAATGGAAAAAAAAAAACAAACCCACAAACAAAAAAAAACCCAAACAAAAAACTCCCAAAACAACAAACACACAAAAAAACCAAGAAGAGAAGCTGATTCAGAGTCATAGGAAATATTTCCTGGTCTTTTCACACAGATTTTTACTCCCAGCATCAGCGTTCCTACATTGTTTCCCTCTGTTTCCACAGAAAGGGTTTTTTACTTGCACAGATGGGGTTTTTTTTCACACTGCTACAAAGTTCTTTTCAAATACCTGCTTCCTAAGACTGCATTATGGTCAAATTATTGCTATTCTTACCACTATATATTCTTACCTAAAAGTCTAATATCGGCACTGTATGAAGCCTGATACAATTTCTTGAAAACCTTGAAGTCCTGGAATCTGTGTATGTTACAGTACTTGTAACAGGACACACGAAGCAGATAGGGTTTCATGAGGATTTGGCTGCCAAAATTGTGTAGACTCACAGAGTTGCATGGAGGCTGAGGCTGGAAGGCAGCTCTGGAGACTGCCCAGTCCCCGTTCCTGCTCATTCTAAGCCACCTGGAGGTGGTTGTCCAGCATTGTGTCCAGATGGCTTTCAAATATCTCCCAGAATGGAGACTCTACAAACTCTCTGGGTAACCTGTGCCAATATCCAAAAGTCCATATGCTGGGAAAAAAAAAAAAAGAGTTTTCCTTACATTTAAATGGTATTTCTTGCATTTCATGTTGTGCCCACTGCATCTAGTCCTGTCACTGGGCACTGCTGGGAAGAACCTGGCTCACAACTCATTTTAGAACGGGGACATCTGTTCAGAGCTTTAATTCTTTGCCATTGAAAAATAGCCCTTGAAATACAAATTAAGCATGAACACATTGGCGCTGGTCCTCCAGAGACTCCTCTCTGGCTCTGCTCCCTCTGGAGCCTTGCTGTACTGCTGCAAGGATGAGCTGACAAGGGAAGACCAGCACTGCCTGCACACTCTGGCTGACCAGCGTCTGTTGTTTCACATGCAGTTCACACCTGGAAGGTTGCTCACACAGCCCGTAAGGGCTTCAAATACAGGCTCTGTTTTTCCCATGTTTACTTCAGGCCACAAGTTCCCCATGCTCCTGGCAGCAGGATCCCCTGTGCAGAAGCCAATGGCATTTCCACAGAAAATATTCCACTTGTTATGAGCAAATTAAGTTCTAAAACTCTACATGTAACGCACAGAAGCTAGGAGTAGATCTTGGAAGAGAAATACTAAAGCATTCCAGAGAGCAAACAAATTGCTTCTTTCTTGGCTTTGTCTTTCAGTATTTGCTGGCAATTTTCTTGAGAACAGACAAGATCTGGAAATAGCTCACGCAACCTGCCTGCAAATGCTGCTTGAGACGGAAAAAATAATGGCCTATTAAGGGAGGTATCAAACCCAGGAGCACCTTTTTCCTGTCACTGCTGGACATCATGGCTCTGCAGGTACATACAAGAGGATCAAAATCCTGTAAAAGGGTGAAATGGAAGCTTTTTCCAGCCCTGAAGAAGCAATTTCATTTTGAAACTCCCTTTCTCCAGATTGCCTTCAGTAGGGCAGCACAATCAGCAAAATCCTAACCTCGGAGCTTCAGTCCCATTAGTCACACAAAGCTTCGGTGATTTACAGTCAGAAAATCATTTCAAGACATCTGACGGGACTTTGTTATTCTGCCTGCAGCTACACCTGTGCACTTTTTAGTCTCTAAATTTCAATTAGAGATAATTTAAATATGAGAAAATCATGATTCCTGGTGGCAGAGCCTGTTAATGAAATGTGTTTCACATTTCCAATGGAAATGGGAATTCAGGAAACCAGCAGGCAGAGCTTGTGCCTGCGTTATGAATATAATTTCATATTTGAAAGACTTTATCTCCACCTCACTATCCAGATCTGCAACTCCTCGTCAGCTGTGTGAACCACATTGGTATTCCTCTTAACTTCTGATTTGCCACACTGCTAACATGACAACTCAATTTTTTCTACGGTGTTTTAAGAAACACAGAAAAATAGAGGGTTCTCTATAGTTTTATATGTCTATAAGAACTGTGAGAGAAAATTTTGTATTGTGTTGTACTGCAAGTCAAAAGGAGAACAAAAAAAGTCGTACACAAGTAGACAATGAATTTAATCATGTTTTTGCCTCAAAGTATTATGTAAAACAAACAGAAAATCAGGACAAGTGATTCAGAAACTTTTCACCTAAACTATTTTATCAGAAGGCTCTGGAGATACCTTTCTGTGGATTAAGATCTTCCCTGCTTAATATGGAGCAAAAAGTCACTAGCTTTACTGGATAAGGGACATAAGTGCTATGAGCACAGAGAAATTGTATTAGCCCCTGCATCACTTTCTTGGACTCTAGTAAAGGGTCTTCCACTCCTCATGCGTGTGGAGGATCCAGTTACAAACTGATATTAAGTTTATTAAGTAAATATTTTCGTATGGCTTGAATATACTTCATACAACTTTAGATGAGGCTATGGAAGGGAAGGAAAAAACATCTTAATGTTTAGGCAAGGCTCTTGCACCTGTCACCAAGTGACAAAGCAGAAAAACTCTGCGGTTCCACACAGGGTCCTGCAAAGTGTCATACTGTCAGATTGAGACTTCTTTATTCCTCGTTCATATCACCACCCTGTCTTTCAAGATGTCTTCATGAGCCTGGCATTCAGCTGTACAACTCTGAGGACAGTCCTTGACCTGACAAAGCCAAGTACTGGAGATAATGCACCAGCAAGAAAAAGGAAACCATGTAGATGGAAACTGTGCTGTTATTGCTAGGAAACTCTTTAAACCAATCCTACTGGTCTTTCAGCATCAGCAGTGGTACAGAAATGATATTCCAATAGCAGGTTGTGGTAAAAAGGACAAAGTAGCCACATTATGTCATGCCACAATCCCAGGATGTTACACTTTTACAACTCAAAACTACACCATGAAAAGCAAACCTGACACAAGTAAGCATAAACAAATGCATGCTTATGCACACTTATAGAAAATATGTCTCAGTTACAAATATTTTAGACTATTTTTGACTCATTGTATCACTATTTCCATAATGATGTCTTTGACATGCCATGTCAAAGAAAAAGTCCTGGGTGACACTTTTGCACATATTAACAAGACATCAGTCTTTGCTGAAACTGGCTTACACAGCTCTGGCTCTCTGTTGCTAATTACACCAACAAATCTAAAAGTCTGGGAATTTGGGAACTTCCAGCAGCTGACTTCCTGCAGCCTGCAGGGAAATCTAGTCTGGTACAGAGTGGATAAAGGTGGACTGTTCTTTTAAAAACGGTGCCCAACACACAGGAAGCATTGGTGGAAAAACTACCTATGAGCTATTCTGTAATTACACTTTGTACATAGTGGCTAGATTAGTCCTTCTTCTGTCAGATAAATTCTTCAATCTCAGATCTCTAAAACCAAGGAGAATCTCCTTTCTTATTATCAGGTTATACTACAAAAGGGAGCAAGAGACCTTGTCACCTCCTTATTCCCTGGCTGAGCCACGTGTAGCACAAATATCCCAAGAGAAAGCTCTGGGAAAAAGCCAGGCTTGTTAAATGCATGCGAATTGCTTTTAAGGCAATTCATCCTACTGCCTGGCCCACGCTGTCTTGATGTGGGTCAGACTGTAAATGACACCATTTGGTTGCCACCATGCTAACCTCTGCATTCCTCTGACTCTACAGGGAGAAAGTCTCTTCTTCCTTTCTCACCTGACTTCAAATGGAAGTCTCATGAATGCCATGGATTTAGTGCGTAGTTTTATAATTGTGGTTTTATTTGAATTGCCACAAAAATGTTGGGTGAGATTAAACTCAGGCTTCTCCTTTTGAAGAGGTCTATGCTTAATATGACTTTTACACCCTTTTTTCTCGCTAAGTTTTAATTTTTTTCCCCTTTGAGTCTAGTTGCAACTCCAGCTCCTACACTGCAGTTTGTGAGAGCCTTCCACCGGTACTGTGCTAAGTGATATTTATGCATAAAGTTTTTTTAAATTGCTGATTCCATTGGCATTCATAAACCTATCCTGGAATGAATGAAGCTTTCATTCATGTTTATATATTAGTTTCCAACATTTGTATGTTTGTAATCTTCAGGCTACAACCAGCTTTCATTTGCAGAGACATAAGCTGAGGCTAACTGAGTCAGGAGATATGCTCTATTATGTAAATAGAAAGATTCTAGTATCGAGAGCTGAGTTTATCACAGAAACCTCCCATTTCTGCAACTCGATGAAGTTTGTTCACAACTGGTAACTATGGTTATGGCTACATTAACAAGCGGTTTGGATCAATAGGGGACCGTCTGGAGAACTCATTTTGTGCTGGGGACCTGACATAAGCACTGCTACAGGTTGATGGAATGCTTAGTTCAGCTAAGCTCTAAATTTGGCCCCATGCTCTAATGCTCTGTTACTGCTGCAGCTCACCTCCCAGACCAGTTCTGTCCAAAGGGAATCCAGGTCAGGACCTGCAGTGCCCTTCCTGATGTGAACCTGCGCTCAGCAAGCGGGCAACAGCTGAGGGTTGCCTGAAAAGCACTCTCCTGATCTAACTAACGAACACCCTAACAAAGACACACCCTATGTGCAAATTACAGAGACTTACCCAATTAGAATATCTCTGTGGCAATCCCAAGCCATCAACGATTTTCCCAGCCATATAATTGCTACTATTAACAACACAAGTTCCCAATTTAACAAATGGAAGCAAGATAAATGCCAACCTCATCCTGGCTTCTTCCAGCTTTATGATTCAGTGTAGTAATCTGTTGCCCTTGGTCTTTTGGAAATAGTGCCCATGACAGAATTTTAATGACAATGCAGCACTGCTTCTAGTCTGTTCTGGATATCCGAGGGCTTTGATTTCTTTATCATGGAGGAGAATCTGATGGTCAAGCAAACTGAGTCTATCATGCCCCAAGGACCTATAGCTTATTCACCTCCACTCAACAGCCTGTATACTTCCTCACTCTTTATGCTTAGCAATAGATTACTCAGCACAGAGACCCAAAATCAAGAAGGACATCTAAACAGTCTGGAATCAGCACAGAGAGGAACTGTGGAGGTTCTGGTGTAGCAGCATGGAAGAAGGTAGGTGGTAGGAAGAGGTGATATGATTTAGATTTTCTGTGTCCTTCTGTGACCATTGACTTGTAGGTGAATGGCCACAACTACTTTCCTCTCCGACAAGCTACCAACTTTTGGCATTGGCTCTGATTTCAATGCCTATAGCATGGGAAACCAGACTTCCAGCCTGCCTGTATTCAGAAATTTTGTTAGTCCTTTTCTCAGGTCTTGCCATGCTTCTTCAAAAAAACCCCCATCACTGGTGCACATGGCCTTTTTATTACTCTCCTTTATCCTTCTCTGAAACTGTTAGCAAATTATTGCTCATAAGCTGCTTCATAGGAACTACTTATGCACATGCTTTGAATCTCACTTGTCCCTGAAGTAAGTGTAGATTATGTCAAGTAAAACTACTTACCCATACGTATCAGACAGAGCCCCAGACAGACAGTGGGCCAAGACATAACAGGATGATAGTGGCTTAAAAACACTATAATTACTTGCATTCAGTAAGCCTGGCATTTTCCCAGAGCTGTCTCTGGGGATGTTTGTGCTTTGTATGGCTCAGCCAGGCAACAAGGAGAGGACAAGGTCTCTTGCTCCCTTCTGCTGTCTAACCTGCTTAAAAGCAAGATTTTCACTGTTCTTAGAGATCTGAGATCTGGATAACAGACCAACAAAATCCTCTCCTGTTTTTTGTCCATAATAAAAAGACAGCTATATTGTCCCAATTCTTGAGCACGCTGGCTGCCCAGCAATACTGTTTTGAGTAGTTCTCCTTCAAGAGTCTGATATTCCAGGTGGGAACAGTTTCTGTAAAGCAGTGTTTTCACATGGGCCACAAAAAGAGCTCCAAAAATGTGGGGGAAAAGGGTCAAGATAACTCATAATGTTCTTTTGCAGTGACTAAACAGATCTTGAACTGTGCCTTTTGAAAAGGTAATATGTTTGCACAGCCCAGTCTTGGTCACAGTCTCTGAACACACATCCTACTACTAAGCAAAGTGCAAATTCATTGATAAACAGTAAAACAGGAGTGGCACTCAGTCTCGCAGAAGTTTTTTGTACTGTATATTGCACTTGTAAATACAAAATTCTCTCAATCAGTGAGAAATTCTGAAAAAGCAGTACCCTCCTAGGGATTTTTTAAGCCAAATCTACCAGGACCTGGGATTACTAAAGCATCAGTGGTAATAACTACAATGAGGAACTTCAGTCAACTTCAGATACACTTTCAGCTTCCTCAAGCTGCCATCTGTAACTTAACAGTTTATAACTGAGGGCTATAGCTGACTTTAGTCAGAAAAATCAAGGAAGATTTGGGTGCTAGAAAAGCCTGTGATCACACAGATGTGAGAAAATAAGACAGACTCTGGCTTATTTGGCTTCATGCAAGTCACGTGATTTAATTATTTCCAACTGGTTTTGGTCTCTGTACAGAAACTTCCAGCAGAAGATTTTAATGATGTAATAATTACCTTTTTCCTTTCATGATCCTTCTTACTATGCCTTAATTTATGATGCCTTTAACTAGCATACATGTATCCTGGGGCTACGATGGATGCACATTTATATAAGCCAAAAGATAAATCTTAATGAAAGGGGTTTTTAACACAATAATTAACATGTATTTTGATCATCATAACAGTAATTATTAGAGGCACAAAAATAAAATCAGATCTCAGAAGAAGCCATGAAGATCCTAAATAGGGTGGACTAGCAACACTGCCCTATTATTTTGCCAAGAAATGATACATCAAAGTGGCAGGAGTGAATCATCATACACTACTGGGAACTACACACACTGAAACCATGAGATGCACTAACCTCCACCATAAATTGCAAATTATAATTGCACAGCAGATAGAGTGCAACATGCCTTTTCTCATATTTATCAACCTATGCTCTCCTTATGCCTCAACAACCATGATAAGTCATCAGATAAAGAAAACAACGGAAGAACGACCAAAACATAGGAATTTTGGCTTGATGTGAAAGTTCCATTTATTTTTAAGTAGATGTTTTTCCTCTGTGAAAGTTTATAAGCTCTCAACACGTGTCAACCCCATCAAGCAGCCTTGTTCTTTACAAACCTACTATCTCCTAAACCCTCACTTTTTAGTGGGATTATACACATGATGGGAGGCAAAACCAGCAATGTAAAGAGCATACACACTCTTACCTGCTGTCATCCTCCCCTTAGCAAATATTGCTAGCACTCAGAGTTTTTGCTCAGCTATGAAATCATTTTGCCCATGGACACGCACAGGCAGACTGTAACTTGCAGGCAGCCCTTTTGCAATGACAAACAGTAAAGAAGTCAAAGCTGAAAAGGCTTTTAAAAGAATATCCTGTTCATGTTACCCCTGAGTCAGATTTACTTTAGGAATTAGATTCACAGAATCACAGAATGGGTGGGGTATGAAGGGACCTTAAAAACCATCTGCTGCCATGGGCAGGGACACCTTCCACTAGACCAGCTTGGCCAGAGCTGCATCCAGCCTGGCAATGAACACTGCCAGGGATGGAGCATCCACAACTTCTCTGGGCAATCTGTTCCAGTGCCCCAAATAAAAAGAGTTTAACAGTACACACAGGGACCTCATTTAAAAGGAGATAGCAAAAAAGAGAGGAATAAAGAGCTTCTTAAAAAAAAAGGATATAGTATGGTACCTTTTCCAGTCAAAGTTTCTTCTTCTATTTTCCTCACCGCTTTTTGACCCTCACTTTCACAGTTTCCAGCTGTAAAAATACAGAATATAGAAAATTAGCAATGCAACCAACTTAAGAGTGTGAATATAAGCATGCCACTGTGAAGTGCTAACCACAGTGTAAAACCAGTGTGAAGATTTAGATGAAAAGGCATGCTTCATTACTTTTCAGTAATGAAAAGTACTTTTCAGTACTTTTCATTAAGTACTGAAGGCAGCAGAGGTTTTCAAAGAGGCCTATACAAATGCACTACTGTTCACATGAATTTTGCCTGTTTATCTCATTTATTCATATAAAACAGGACCATCTGCTGGCTGGACCAGCAGATTTGAGATATGAGTCTCTGAGCCAAGTGAATTGTATCACATCCAGATTCTACAAAAGCTTCACCATAGGTTAGAGCGGACATCCCCATGTTCTTTTTAAAAAACGAAGACTTCCACATTTGGAGAGAAGTCCACACTACCCTGACCAAATGCTTAGGAAAAGTTTTACTGGGATTAGGCATCAAATAAATGTCTTTTGTACCATTCAGCTTAGGTGGGCAGTTAATAATTGTCTGACATTTGTTTGGCAATTTTGTTATAATAAATTATATCAAAGGAAAAAACCCAACTGCAAGCAAACAAAATATTGTGTTGGCAATACAAGTTCAACTTTTTAAATTAGGTTTACCATTCAATTTATCCATCAAGAAACATTTTCCGTAACAAGAAACATCAAAATACCTATTGTTTATTATCTAAATTGGATAAAAATATTGATATCTCTTATAAACTTCATGAAGTTGTCTCCTTCTTTTCTGATTACATAAACCCCTGCCTTAGTTTTGATATGTTTTTTTCTCTTGTGCCACTGTACAAGTGTCCTGTCCTCTCTGTCACAGAATAAGATGAAGTTGAAAAGGCCCTCAGGAGGTCATCTGGTTCAACCTCTTGTTCACATTAGCTGGTACATGCTTGTATTTACTCTAAGATGTTAGAACATACTTTACAGTGATATTAAACTGATCCATGTCATCTCATAGAGAATGTGTTTAAAAAGTGGGAGTAAGCCCTTTGAGACAGAGCATATGTCATCCATCGCTTGCACTAGCTGAAGGCTCAGAGCACTGAATGGAGATTTTAGGGAACACCCAACCACTTTGAGGAGCCAATGCACCCTTTTGAGGATGGAGTTTTAGCTGTGCTTCTGCAGTAAAAACAAAAGATCTGAAACACATATTTTTTTTCATGATATACAAGAAAACGCAACATTATATAAATTTAGCCAAAATAAATACATTTAGAATTCAAGACACTGGAGAGAAAATAATTCTCACATAAACTCCAGAGTCATACAGGTCTATAACTGTTCTCTATAAGTTACATTAACTATGGGGTTATATTACTCAGACTGACAAAGAAAGAAAGAAAGAAAGAAAGAAAGAAAGAAAGAAAGAAAGAAAGAAAGAAAGAAAGAAAGAAAGAAAGAAGAAAGAAAGAAAGAGAAAGAAAGAAAGAAAGAAAGAAAGAAAGAAAGAAAGAAAGAAAGAAAGAAAGAAAGAAAGAAAGAAAAAAAACCCACAAAGCAGATATTTGCAGTATTTTCTTCTTGCTGTTTCTTTCCCTTTAAAATCATCCAGCCTTGTAAAGAAGAAAAAAATTCAGTTTGATGTTAATTTCCAGATATAGATGCAGCATCAACAGACAAGCCCTCCAGTGAAACTGCCCGTTCTGGGGAAATCTGTGCACAGGCTTTGTGGGCCAGAGATCAATTTTCCTCACTGTTCCACCTCAAGTGAGGTACTAGAGTAGGATTTCAGTGTTTTATTATGCTGGATAGAGCTATACTAGAGATAAAAATACTTTTGTACCAATTCTGTGAACGTTTTATTTGATTCCTCTTTCATTCAGTACCCCTCATACAGAGATCAAGCTTAGTAAAGCCTCCAGTGTTTTGATTTAACTCTCAGTATGTTCTGTTAATTTGTTCTTTTAAAAGAGCTTGTGTTCACAACAAATTTTATTTTGCTTTATTTTTCTGTTATATAAATGGTTATTCATTAAAAATGGTTATTCATTAAAAATGGTTATTCATTAAAGCTCCGGGTCTTCCAAATGAGCTGATTTTATTCATATTTGCGTATTTTTCACTCTAGACCACTGGGGGGAAAAAAAAATTGTTAAACAGTCACTTCAGATGTCTGTTTCCAGCCTGATTTAACAGAGATTTTGAAAACCAGACACTGAAGGCTGGAGTACCACAAAATTGAAATAGCCTCAGTGAAAACTGCCACTTTAATAGAGGCTTTTGAAATCCTTCTTTCAAATAAAATCCTGTAAGGAAGAATAAAGACACTGTACAAATGACCAAAATCCTTACAAAAAGTTCAAAGACACATACAACAGAAAGGTACCATAAAACTGGGAGGGTTATCTATGCTTCTGAGTTAGGTTAAGGAGATCAGCACCCCCTTGCCACAGATGGGTGGGAGAGGAAAGGAACATTGCACTTGTCACACTGCTTCCCTTCTAGCACGTCCTTCTGGGATCTTCTATGCAAAGTGAGTGGTAGGTGTGAAAAAGATCAACCTCCTTTTAAGTGCTACATTAATTATTCAAAAAATAAATAAAAAAAAATATAAGTCACCAAGCTAACACAGACAGCTTCAGCTTGGGAAAAGACAAAACTCAAAACTAGTTTGTGCCTTCGTGATGAAGTTGGGTCACTAAAGAGCACAACCTTCAAGTGCAAGTGCAAGTGAACAGGTGTACACTAAACAAAGGAGGAGGATGGTTCACTATATAAGGATCAAATTCTCACCACAGTTAGCTGAATTAGATCCTCAGTAGCATATTTGTAGGGATTCTTTAAAAAACTTCCTGATATACAAAATAATCCTCTGTCTGAACTTTTTTTCAATGAGTCACCGTAATTTTCATATGGTCCACATAACCAGAATTTATCCATTTTAAGCAGTAAAGCATCTGTAGCCTAAGATCTGCCAACTCTGAATTCAAGTAGTTTGTAGGAAAGGGTAAGAAAAGGAAGACAGATCATGTTTTTTATGCAGTGAGGGAATCTTAACAAAAGCTTTGAGAAAACGGCATTCATTGTTTTGGGAGCCTAGATCATCAAAGTACCCAAAACTGTAAAAATCTTTCATGCTAATTCAAAGTGTCTGTTGGCAGCTCAAAATAGATATAGTTGTCTCAAGAACTCTTTATGCAAGCTGTTCAGAGCCCTATCTGATGTTTTTCTTCCCCTTAGTCCCCACAGAATAGCAAAAAATTTAGGTAAGACGATTCAATAACAATGCTGACTACAATCAATTCTGAAAATAAAACTAGTATCTTAAAAATAAATTTATTTCAGATGGATGCACCTGCATAAAATCAGATGTCATTTCAGTGACTTACAAAATTCTAATTCTCAGTGAAATACTGAAACTTGTGCTGGGAAAAAAAAAAAAAAAAAAAAGTAATATATTTAAATACAGCTTTTAGTCAAAAAAATTTACTCTTCTCTTCAACATTCACTTATACAAACACCACAAGTCAAAGCACATTGACATAAAGCCACCAGCAAAGTATATAGAAAAATTCTTATCAGCAGCAATAGGCTTTGGATCTTATCCTAAATGTCAGGCTTTGTCATCTTAATCACATAAGTAGATCGTAACTCTGAAAGTTATTTCAGGGATTTCAACAGAATTATCACAGAGATTGCTAAGTCTGAATAAGGCTGGAGAAAGCATAGCCCACAGAAACCCAGCATGGGCTAAAAACACAATATAGCTAGTTAAGGGGTTCTGATAAATCTGTATGTATTCTTTATATAATATTTTTAATTTCTTCGAATGTGAATATTTCTCCAAAAGAGTAAATGCTACTCACACCCCGAATTTATGTACAAAATTTATCCTGATAAAAAAAAAGCAAGATTCTTCCCAAACGGTGTTTTGCAAAACTAGGAATTTGAAATATTGACGTTTCAAGGGAATGTACTGCAGGGCATTAGAAAGAAATTTAAAATGGTCTATGATGAATGATAGAGCCTGTAAAGCTTACAGTTGCCTGGAGAGAATAAACCCACGAATTTTAAAAGCCCTCGCTTACCTAAGCCGTCAGGGAAAATATTTCCTGACTTTCAGCAAGATAGCACAAAACGAAGACAAATAAAAACGTTTTGAGATGAACACAGAGAAGATGCAAACCAACCAGCATGTGGTGATCCAGGGAAAGACCCGACCCCTCCCTTGGAGCCTGAGAGCTGCCCTGTGCACCAAGGCACCCTTCAGCCTGCTAAACCCACTGCAGTGAACGCCGGGGGAGGAGGCAGGGGTGAGCTCCCAGCTCTCCCCCAGACCCCAGCTGCTGGCAGGTGTGACCCCCTCATTCACCAGTGCCTGGGGAACCCGAGATAAACACTCATTCCCTGACATATGTAGCCATAATTACGTATCAGTTAATCCCCAAAACAATTAATAATTTACAGGGTTTGCAGCATGCCCCATGGCCTTCCCCTCTCTCCTCACTGCTGACTCAAGTAATCAAAATTTAGAAGTGGTGCCCATAAAGTCTAAGGTATATGTGCATTACCATATATGCCCATAAACTCTAAAGTATACGTGCATTACCAGGAAAAGCTTGGCGGTACAGTAATAAATTCTAATAAACCCTAAGTGTATACCATCTGATTGAGGAGTTGCAAAGGGTGATGGTTAGGCGTCTTTGTGCCACAGAATACAAAAAAGTTTCCAAATGAAAATTTAAATTGAGGTGCCTCAGAGTAGCATAATCCTCATTATGATCGAAGGCGAGCTGATTTCATTGAAGTGTGAGGCCGAAGACAGAGCTTGTGAGGGCACCCAACGCCTCAAGAGAAAAACAAAATCCTATCAGCTGGTGTTAGGAAGATTACAATTTTATGAGTGTGCACAATAAATAGTACATGCCTAAGAGAGAGGAATGACTGCCCCCCAAAAAACTCTGAGGCTGAGAAATTTGAACCCAGTAAAATATGAGCAGGTTTTCAAAGGAATTTATAGCATTTCAATAAAAAAGGAATGCAGATCTTTTGTCTCACCTGTAAAATGTTTAAGGAATGTATTTCAAGGTATAAGGATGTGACCAGGTATAAAAAAAAAAAAAAAAAAATTAAGAAATTGATACAAAGCTTCCTTATGCCTATATACCACACACCTTTTGTCATCCAGTTCATCATGCAGCAGTCACAATTAAATATAAGCCTTTTTGATATGGAAGGTAAAAATATTGTTGTAAGTGTTCCTTTGAGAAAAGAAGCAAACCTGAGCAAGGGAGAGAATGTCAGTTTGCAAAGAGAAAAGAAATCTTCATCCTAGGTTTCTGCAACCCACCTATTCCAACAAGAAGTCAAGAACAATCCTGTCTATCAAACCATAAGTACATCAAAACAAGTGCCCTGTTTCCAACAATAATCTATAGCAGGTACTTAAAGAAGAGATATAAGTATGAGCATTAAGTCTAGGAGTGGTATTTTCCAATACATCCTCCCAGAAGCAAGAAGTTTCAGAGATTTCCTGACTCAAAGATTGCGCGTAGTCTCTTAGTAAACCTAATTGCACTTTCAATTCATTCAAGCACTTGGCTACCAAAGGGTTCTGGGATAACAGGCTCTGTTATTTCATGGCACTCTTAATTACATTCAAAAGGTTGTACCTCAGTAGTTTGTTTGTTGTCGGGGTTTTTTTATTTTGTTGGATGGTCTCTACTTTGTGCACAATAAGACAGGGAATGATCACTTCTTGTTTATTTTCTATACCATCTGTAATTGTATGATATTACACCTCAGTCATCTGTGGGGAAGCAGAGGAACTTTTGTTCTGTGCCCCACCTTGTGCAAAGCTATTTCATACTCCTCACCATCACTCTTTAGGTTTTTTTTCCAGTTCAACCAGACTTCTTTTGAGTATGCACAACAGGATGAACCAATGGTTTCTACAAAAGAAGAGGGACTCTTCCTGTCCTGTTTTCATCTTCTTTCCTGCTAAGCAATACAATTTTATTTGCCTTTATGACTGTCATTAAATGTGAATGATGTTATGCAGAGAGCTTTCAACAGTAAATCACAATATTTATTTAACTTTTTGGGTGTTGTAGTTAATTTAGACCCTATTCTTGTAAGTACATAGGTGTGGCTGCTTTTTCTCATATGCAGTATTTGCATTTACTAACACTCTGTATTTATCCATCCCTTCATAACCTGGTCATTCACTATTGTGAGATTATTCCTCATTCTTCACAGTAGTTAAGATTTCATGAGGCATCTCTGGACACTATCCAGTTCCACCCCTGCTACAACTGTGGCTCAGCATCATGTCCAGTCAGGTCTTGAGTATTTCCAGGAAAAACTCCACAACATCTTCTGTCAGTGTCAGTTTTTGACCATCCTCAAAATAAAAAAAAAAAGGAAAGAAAAAAAAAAAAGGAGGGTTTTTTTTCCCCTTTAGGTATTTATGGACATGGAAAAGGTTCCCCTGACCCTTCTCTCTTCTTCAGGCTGAATACAGCTCTCTCAGCCTCTCCTTGTATGTCAGAAGCTCAAATCTCTTAATTATAAATAGTCAAATTCATTTGACCATCCTAAACACATTTACACAAAATGCACCATTTTTCTGTTTACCCTGTATTCTGTATCTGTCTTTTATAAATTTGCTAAATATATGTCTACGGGGCCAGGAGTATCTTTGCTCCAGTCCAAAGCCGACAGGTAATTCCTCAATATTGTTTTCTGTCTCCTACTCCATTACTAATCTACAAGAGATCTTTCTCTTATCTCAAGACAAGCCAGCCACTTGAAAATCTTTTGGCATGAACCTTACCAAAAGTTTTTCAAAGCCAAGATTAAAGTCATTCACACAGTTGTTGAATACTTCAAAGCATTTAATAAATGCTTAATGAATAAATTAAGCAAATGTCTAGAAAAAATGCACTAACTCTTCCACAATTCATCAAGAGATATTTAACTCTTCATTTTTTTAAGTGCCTGACTTTTTTTTCAATATAAAAAACACACTCACTGGACTATGCACAATGTCCTTCCCAAAACTGCCAAACACGCATATTTGCCCACCTTACGCTTCTATTCCCAAGATGATTTAAGGTCCTATGCAGCAGATACCAGTCCAGAAATACTTTTATGCTTCTGAAGGATTTTGGGTTTAATCACAGTGGCTTGTTTTAGACTGTTTTAACTTCTTTTCTGATGGATAGTACTGTATTTATACTGAGTTTGTAATAATCTCCATACTATTCATAAGCACTCTGTCTTTTTAGCTACTCATTTTACATGTTTCTTCAGAGTCAATGAACAGATTGAAGCCTTCAAGCCCATTTCGTTGCTCCTCATAAGGACACCTTTCTATACCTCTGATAAGCTTGTTTTTCTCTGAACACTTTAAATTTTCATACTACCCACTTTGGAAGCCGAATAGCCTCCCTGTAATCCATGACAAAACAGTTTACGACCTGCTGAGACACTTGGATCCTCACAAGTCTATGGAACCAGATGGAATCCATCCTAGGGTGATGAGGGAGCTGGCAGAAGAGCTCGCCAAGCAACTCTCCATCATTTACCAACAGTCCTGGCTCACTGGGGAGGTCCCGGATGATTGGAAGTTGGCAAATGTCACACCCATCCACAAAAGGGGCTGCAAGAGGACCTGGGAAACTACAGGCCTGTGAGCCTGACCTCAGAGCCTGACAAGGTTATGGAGCAGATCATCCTAAGTGCAATCCCACAGCACCTACAGGATGGACAAGGGACCACTCAGCCAGCACGGGTTTAGGAAGGGCAGGTCCTGTCTGACCAACCTGATCTTCTTTTATGACCAGGTGACCCACCTGGTGGCTGAGGGGAAGGCTGTGGATGTGTCTATCTGGACTTCAGCAAAGCCTTTGAATTCACCTCCCACAGCAGACTCCTGGAAAAGCTGCAGCCCATGGCTTGGACAGGGGCACTCTGTGCTGGGTTAGGAACTGGCTGGAGGGCCGGGCCCAGAGAGTGGTGGTGAACGGGGCTGCGTCCAGTTGGCGGCCGGTCACTAGTGGTGTCTCCCAGGGATCAGTGTTGGGCCCAGTCCTGTTTAATATGTTTATTGATGATCTGGATGAGGGGATCGAGGGTACC
>VXAY01007342.1:1872308-1914892 GCA_013399855.1 Oxyruncus cristatus
CACAGAGTGGCTGGAGAGCAGCCAGGCAGAAAGGGACCTGGGAGTTTGGATTGGCAGGAAGCTGAACATGAGCCAGCAGTGTGCCCAGGTGGGCAAGAAGGCCAATGGCATCCTGGCCTGGATCTGGAACAGTGTGGCCAGCAGGAGCAGGGAAGTGATTCTGCCCCTGTACTCAGCACTGGTGAGGCCACACCTGGAGTGCCGTGTCCAGTTCTGGGCCCATCAGTTCAGGAAGGATATTGAGGGGCTGGAGCAGGTCCAGACACAATTCAATAATTTAATAGTTTGAAGTACTTGCCACTTCACTATTTGCTCCTCCTCTAAAACTACATGTTAAAAGCCTGGGTTCTAACACATATCCCTGCTGAACCCCAGGGATAACACCCTCTCTACTAAGAAAATAAACATTTAGGTCTATGTTCTGTCTTAACATGCTTTTATATGTATTGTATGAATGTAATGGCATTTGTATTTATCTTTTGGGCTGTGCAGTGTCCTGAACAGCCTTGAGATTTTTGCTTTAAGGTTTCTAGAAATCCAAACAAACCATATCAAGCCAAATCTCTCTCATTTTTCCTGATAGTTGAGCTCAGTAAATCAAAGTATTTTACTACGTAATACACCTCTACAGTTGATAGAGTTCTACTTCAGATTCCTTCTCAAAAAAAGAATTCTTATGCTCTGTCTTTTCAGATGTTTGTCACTATTTTAATAATAGTTTCAAATGTCCCAAGGAATGCTGCAATGAATTAGTTCATAAATAAACAGCCTTAAACCACTGCCAGTCATTTAAAGAAAGAATTCTTCCTAAAGCAAGGACATGATTGTCTTCAAAGAGAAATTAGGAACTAAAGTGTTTGACAAAATTCTTATGTATTTGGAAGGCTGTGTGTGGCTGTGTGCAGATATATAGTGCATAAATAACAGACAGTACTGTAAGTAGAGTTTTTCATAACCCTGATTACATTACTGATATGCTAGAACCTGAACTGAGTGACAATTATAAAGCAATCTGCATGTATTTTCTTAGAGCTCATACCAGAAAAAAGAAATCATCACCCACTTTTAATATGCTGTTAACATTTTGATACTTCCTGATTAACTTTAGAACTCACCCAGGCCTAACAAAGCCTGGCTAAAATTAGGAAGATAAACACTTTTCTAGAAAAAAATGATAACTCAGGTATCTCATAGATCTATGTATAGTAAGAAAAGACTTTTAAAGTAACTTATAGAAATTTTCAATAATTGAAATTAAATCAAACTGTCTTTGAAAATTAACAACTGCACCATCTTGATAGGATTTAATTATCCCCGTAAAGTCACTTTGCAGTATTATACAATATAAGAATGGTCTGATTTATAATTTGGAGAATACAGTTTGAAAATTGGAAACTAATGTGAATGAAAGAGGTGACAGAACTATCTCTTGCTTGGCCTCCTGCAGGACTTACAAACATCACATAGAAGTGCTTAGTCTGGTGATGGAGCTACATTTATTTGTGCCAAAACTGCAGAGCTCAAATAAGTCACCAGAATACATATACATATATATAAATATAATCAGATTGCTTCCTTCAAAGTGTAAGCCTGTCTTAGAAAACTGCGACACTGATAGACTCAGACTCTAAAGATTGATTACACTGTCCTGAACCTGGTGTTTTATACCAAGCACCACACACGTAACATTGTCAAGCTGCACATCTTTTGATTTTCATTTACCATTATCAGAGACGATCATCAAAGCTTCTATATTAAATATTCTCACACATTTTTATAGCCTTCTTTTAGTCATGTACTGAGGGGGAAAAAAAAAAAAAAGAAAAATCAAACTGCAGTCCCTTTTTTGAGCCAACGATTTTAACATGCACTCACAGAAGAATCCTCATAAAATTAATAACCTGTGATAAAGGATGGAAGGAATAGGAAGAGTTTATACTTCTAATCAGTCTGAATACAGACTCACAAAACTGTGGCAAACACTGTGAACCACAGCTGAACCTAGTTTTAAGAATGGGGGTGGGGAGTTCATTGAAATGTCTGGGATATCTTGATTTCCAATGTCCTTATTGTTAAGAGCATATTTATTTTTAAGCGCATGCAAAACAACACCTTCAATATCAGTCATCACTCAACAGGCACCAAAAACGTTGTGGCATTTACCTTCTCTCTCTGAAAATGAAATTGCAACCTATCGAGTAGTAAATTGCATAGGAGGAAGTAGAAGTTCCCTGTATGGCTTGACTCTGAAGACGCTCCACCGGCATCAGCTTTCCCTACCAGGGCTCTGCTGTCTGCCATGAGATTTTCCTGAAGCAAAAGCCATGCTGATGGTGAGAAATCATATTGCAGCCTGTCAAAAAGTCTCAATGAAATTTATCAAACAAATGTGCAGAAAATTACTTTCATCATTTCAGCATTCAGCCCAGCTTCTTTCCCGGAGGGAGGCTGAGGGCAGGGTGAGCAGAACCCATCGGTGGGAGAAAGGAGTCTTGTGCATCAGTGCTGGGACAGGAAAGGAATAAGGTGTAAAAGAAGTATGTAACTCCTTGCCGAAAAAGCTCTGAGTCAACACGCTGCCTTTTCATACAGTACCTATTCATGCTCTACAAGGTAACATGCTTTCTACTTATTTATTTTCCTCATTCCATTGGTAGATTGGATTTAAAAGGAGGTTGCTTCAAATATTTACTCCTCTAAAATGTCAAACTGACTCAAAATCACATCCATCACAAACGGTGAATCATTTTTCACATCAGACATTCAGGTTTGACTCATTTGCCCTCTGCAGGGGTACCATTTTTATTGCTAAAGTTCCCGTAATTGGAAAGCAGCATTCAGTGAATGAGCAAGACTGACTGTAAGCTACGCGTGAATCTTCCTTGAAAGCCCAAATTCACCTAACATTCACACCTTTTTAACATAAGTTCATGTCTGTATACAAACACAGGGTGAAAACATTTCTAGAGGAGAAAGCTTGAGCACACTTGCTGTCTTATTTGAGCCTTGCGTGGCCTGAAGCTGAATGTGCTAAAGCATGCCAATGTGCCAGCAGCTATTGTAAGCATACTCTGAACACTTGGGCCCAACAGTTGGGAACAAGGATGGAATGTCATTGCATTTAATGTGCTTTTGAGACTGTTTTGATCTTGAAGCTGGAAAAAATCCCGGGACTACCCTATTCCACTGACTGGGCTGCTTTGCTCTGAAGAATTTCACAATAGCTGTGACTCACAGGGCTTAGTGTTTAGGTCAGAGTTTGCCTGGAAGAAAAGAATCAGCTGGAAATCTTACTCATTAAATGCTTACTATAATTAATTTCATTAATTTACATTTGTAGAGATTCATAATGCAAAAAGTAAGGTTGATACCATTGAAGAGTGAATGGAAGTGTATGTGTTTTTAAGCGCCAGAAGAAAGAGTAAAGCAAAGTGTTAAAAGAATGCCCTTTGATGAAAAATAAAGGACATGTTTGGAGGACACTGATCCTGTGTTGTTTATGTCAAGGCCACAGCACAGAAGACTTGCCAGTCCTGATGTAGATGGCCATGCACTCTTCCACCAGGAGGATAACATCCAGGTTGCAGCATATCACCCATACCATTATTTTTCCTGTTAGCCCACACAAAAAATAGGCTATAGATATAGCCTATATATTTCAGACAAGGAAAAATGTACCAAGAGCTGGTGAGCAATATAAAAGTTCACAGAATCAAAGAATAACAGAATGGTTGTGTTTGGAAGGGAGCTCTGTCCAATCTCCCTGCTAAAGCAGTTTCACCTAGAACAAGTTGCACAGGGTTGCATTCAGATGAATTTTTAATATCTCCAGAGACAGAGACTCCACAACCTCTCTGGGCAGATCTGACCATAAACTAACCCGTCATTTCCAATCAAAAAGAACCAAAGAGACAGGATAAGGACTTAGTAGCTGGCATATGTTTTCCTGTACTCAAGTGATGCCCATCAGACCACATGAGCTCACACCACATCTTGATGCTTGTGAGAATATGGGAGTGAGCATGAGTGAATGAGATCTATGAGGGAGTGATTGTGAGTTGAAAAAATTCAGCTTATTTAGAGATTCTGTACCTAAACATCATCTTCCCATTACGAAAACTCCCACACTGAATTTTGTTACACAGACTATCCTAACCCTTAAAGAATATAAAGTAAATCTTAAAAAAGAAGCAATGTTCTATGCTTCCATGACCCTATTCAAAGAGAAGAAAATTAGCCTTTTTGTTTTCTCACTGAGTACATTTTTGCAATCCACCTTAAACATGAAAAGCAATTTTAGTGAAATATTAATGCTGACATCATAAGCTACATCTAGCTACATTAGCAACATCTAGCATCTAGCTACATACAGCAGCATCTACTTGCATTTTGCAGATTCTTGGTTTAGACACATCTATTTAAACATGTACGAGTAAGTGGTATTCCACATTACACCTGTACGATTCCAGGACAACTCCAGTAGTGTTACTGACTGCACTAGAATAAAAGTACATGGGTACTATGCTCTCATTCATTTTTTGTGGGGTCTTGTTTCTTTTTTTTTTAAAGATGTGTATACAAAACCTTAGAGAGGTTATTATTCTGTATAAAAGCTGAACAAAATGGTATCACCAGCTTGCTAGTGTATAATCAAATACCAATCTTCAGTGACTTTATGGTGTGAAAGGTATAGTGCTTTAGGTAAAAATCTAGATGAAGTGAACAAAATATAGCATTTTAAACATGTAAGTACTTACTATGTTACATACCAATTTAGTAGATATATTAGTGCATAAATATGTATATGTAGTAAAGAAAGCTTCAAAAAACCAGGAAAAATGTCTCACTAATACTGTCTGCAGTAGAAAGAAGAAACTGTGCACACAGGACACTTTTTGAGTTCCTAGAGAAATTCACATATCCTAATTTCAGATGTCTCAGTCTAACATAGTCAGTTTATAAACTCTTTATTATCAATGAAGAAACACAGGCACGTCCAGAAGGTGTCCAGTCCATCTTAGACTGACATGACTGAACCTCTCAAGGTATTTATTTCCTTGCCTTGCCCACAGAGGACACCTACAGTGACAAACTGAGAAGTAAATGTGCAATTTTTACATAGATTAAGTTATAAGAGCCCTTATAACTCTGCCCTTATAGCACAGATCATCCTCACTAAACACTGTAGTATTCCTTCAAGGCTTTCGTTAGTTTTCCTCTTAATGAATGTGCACCCTAATGCTGAAGCATAATCCATCCTCAGCAACAAGAAAATAAAATATTTTTGTAATACCAAATTTTTAAGGGTTTTTTATTGTTTACTTCTTATATAAGGTAGTACAACTCTTCCAAGTCCTGCAGAAAAAAAATCCCATTCACTTTTTTTCTAAGACCTTGCAAAGCAAAACATAAATCAATTTTATTTGTGCTAAATGCTAGCAAAACACTCCCCTGCCTTCCCCCGATATATCTTTACTTATTCTATAAAGAAAATACTCCTTAAAAGAAAAAAAAAAACCACTTTCTGAAACAAAAAGTTTATTAAGAAAATAATGACTTTACCTATTATCACATGCATGCCAAGTCTTGCCAAATGCTTCACAGTTTGGTAACCAATTCCTTTAGCTCCTCCAGTCACTATAGCAACCTTTCCATTTTGTGTAGGGAAAACTATATGAGGAAAAAAGAAACAATGCAAGATTAGTTCACAATAGGAACACAATTAAGAAGTTAAGGTGTATTTTAAAGAGCATATATTTAACAGATCACTCAGTCCAGGCCAGTAAACAATCTCAGAAGCAAACTCTGCATAGAAATAAAAACTATGGAGTATCTGCCATTATTTACTGCACTATAATTTTCCAGTATTAACAGTTCACGAAAGACTGAGGTTGACAAGGCAAAAGGCAAACACCCACTTCAGATATTTTCTCATTTCTATTTGCATGCATTTCGTCATCCTGCAGTCATCTGTGCTTTAAAATTTCCATCATAACTTTGTTACAGAGCAAGGTGACAGCAGTTACAAGTCAGCTCAAGGACGGTTTACTCTACGCGTTCAGGGAAAAAAATTCAATCAGCAGCATATGTCCTGAAAACTTCTTCAATGACAAAAGACCGGCCTCTGCCAGTAACATGAAGGAAACAGAAAACATCTCAGTCAAAGGTGACGCATCTAAAGGGCAGGAGGCAGCTGACCTAATCTCCCTGCATAGCGGAGCATTCTCTCTCCTGGAAATCAGTGGGTCCTGAGCCCCAAAGAAGGGTGGAGGCAATTTTTTTGCAAGAAAACCTCCACCTGCTTTTCCCACCCCCACCAGCCTATCCCACAGAAGCCGGCATCCCCAATACCCACTGTCAGCCCCACATTGCCTCCACCCCAACAAGGACTCCTTAACCCAGGGCAACACACCACCCAGGAGCTGGGGTACTCTGCTCTCAAACTCTTTGCTATAAAGGTGGCTTAGACACAGCCTGTGTCTCCTGCATCCCCAGGCAGCGCTTAGACTTGCCAAATGAGCCAAAACGTGGCTGGAATGGCCCCAGCAGGGTGGCTGCCATCCCAAATACAAGCTCTCACACTGAGTACAGGCTGCACAGCACATCCCTCTACCACAGAGGAAGTCCTGCAGCCAAAGGAGAGCAAAGGCAGTATAATGTAACTGCTTGGGGAAGGCACAAATTATGTCAAATATCAACTACAAGCACCACGTGGTCCTCAGGCGACCAAGGTGAATTTCTGTTTGCTTTTAAGTAGAAGCTGTGTATTTGCACAGGGAAAACAGCACTGAATATTTTGATTTGCTCTGGTGCATTGTCTGTAGGCAATCCTATAGATAACAAATGTTCAAAAGATGCCAACTCCCATCTATCAAAGGCCTTTCTATTTTGATTTCTAGGGTTTTAGGGGATGGCTTTGTTGTACAACACAAACTCATATTTTACATGGTTATGAAACACAGGCCTAGCACTGATACAAGCTGCTTTCTTCACAGCAACTTCGAAAAAGACCCAGGTTTCACCTTTTCTGAAACATGTAGTTCTTTTCTGAACAATTCAACGTGATTTTCCATTCTCTTCAGATAACTATGTGATTCTTCCCATCCATGCAGAGTGGGAATTTTTTGTAAGTATTTAAAAGTTAACTGCAGTTACAGTGATATCCACACACACAGGTGTCCTGACATACGTAACTCAAGCTAAACAAAACTTCACCAAGAGCTTTCCTAAGGGGTCATTCATTTCAATTACTGCACCACTGTATCTACCTATTGAATAAGAAGTGACATTTTAATGCAAAATTATTCACTTTTTGGTCCCAATGGCCGCTTAAATCAGGTAGGTACACTACCAGCCTGCAATGAAGAGCATGACAGATGGACAGACTCCACTGCAAAGACGCATTCTGTTTAAAACAGGCCTACTTGTAGCAGCTAGCTCCAAGGACCTAAGAAAACACCCAGAGAGGGAGTAATAAGGGCTCCAGACACACAGATAAATAGACATTTTCTGGTTTATTTACAATGGCTACAGTATACAGCTCCCACACAGCATGGTTTTGAACAGACACGACACTGCATGGCACATATCAGTCTATCTGCTCACTTCAGTCAAAATGGGAAAAGCAAACATCTTGGGGGTGGGGGGGAACCAAAAAAAATTCCTCAATTAATTCTTAGTTTTTATTAATTTTAAAAATATGTGCAGCTACCATCAAGTCAGATAGCTTAATGTAAAAAGAAACTCCATGAAAATGAAACACAGATAATATTTACATCAATAAAAGTGGTCGGGATCAAATCCAGGGCTGTACGTGTGAGCCAGTGACAACTCTAGTGAAAGGCAGTTTATTAGTGCCTTCTCCCACTAGATCTCCAATGTCACATGGAGTTTGCAGAACACCTAAGTTTCAGTGTGAAAACACCTATTCCACGATGAAATCCAATATGAAACTCAAAGCAGACCTGGGCTCAACCTGGTTTTTAAGCAGATACTGGTTTACTTTGTGCTAGAGCTTGAGCCGAGTGCAGTTGGAGGCTGGAGCCCCCCAGGCAGGAGGCAGTGGAGACCCACAGGCTTTGCAATGCCTGGGGAGGTTCCCTCTGGCTCTTCTTGCTCCTCACTTAAACCACTGGAGCTGGCTCTCTGCTTCTGTTCCTGGTATGAAGGTAGATACTGATCTCAAGTACAGAGGCGGAATGCCAGTGATCTCACTGTGGGACATGAGAACCTTACAGCCCTGTGCTAATGAAATCCCCCGACCAAGCTCTAGCTGTTAATTTTCCTTTGTGTTCAAAGAAACCAGCCAGCAGTCCTTAGGTGCTGCTTTATCACACTAACCTCTGAGAGAACCTTCTCCCAGGCTGCAGGTTCTGCCTGCATTCCAATGTATTTGGATGAAATAAGCCTGTTTACTTTGCAAGTGGATTAACCCAAAACAGAAAAATAAAGGCAGATTTATTCTGTCTAGTTGTGAAGCTATTTTAAAAGAATTATTGTCCTTTCCAACATACTTCTTAATCTGAAATAACTTCCATGTACAGAGACATCTTCACACAAATCCAATAGTACAAAGAATATAAGGCAATTCTACAATTTAAAAAAATATTAATATTCAAGAGCCTCTAAAAGAGAGTTGTCAGAATGTCTCTGCAATTGCCAAGACCACAGAGAAATAAGAAAGCCTGTAGACCCATGTCAGTGACCATTCCATCTCAATGACCAGTTCCTGCCAGCAAAATCTCAACTCTGGGGTAGGAATGGGGGTCATGGAAGTAGCCAAATCAAAACTGAGGCATTAAACTTTCTCCTTTTTTTGCAGAAATGCACTGTGTGAACACAGACAATCCTCAGAAGAAGAGTTCCCCTTAAGAGTTGTTTGCTTTAGTATTCATAGAATCATAGCATCATAGAATCAGACGGGTTGGAAAGGACCTCGGAGATCATCAAGTCCAACCCTTGATCCAACCCCACTGTGGTTACTAGACTATGGCATTAAGTGCCACGTCCAGCCTCGTCTTGAAAACCTCCAGGGATGGAGAATCCACCACTTCCCTGGGCAGCCCATTCCAATGGCTGATTACTCTCTCTGTAAAGAATTTCTTTCTGATATCTACCCTAAACCTCCCCTGGCACAGCTTAAGGCCATGCCCTCTTGTCTTACTGCTGGTTGCCTGAGAGAAGAGACCAACCCCCACTTGGCTACATCCTCCTCTCAGATAGTTGTAGAGAGCGATGAGGTCTCCCCTGAGCCTTCTCTTCTCCAGGCTAAACAACCCCAGCTCCTTCAGCCTCTCCTCATAGGACTTGTGCTCAAGTCCCTTCACCAGCCTCGTTGCTCTCCTCTGCACCTGCTCCAGCACCTCAATATCCCTCCTGAACTGAGGGGCCCAGAACTGGACACAGCACTCCAGGTGTGGCCTCACCAGCGCCGAGTACAGGGGCAGAATCACCTCCCTGTTCCTGCTGGCCACACTGTTCCTGATACAGGCCAGGATGCCATTGGCCTTCTTGGCCACCTGGGCACACTGCTGGCTCATGTTCAGCTTCCTGTCGATCAGCATCCCATTCTGTAATCTTTATAGCACAGTGTGTTTGAGGTCAAGAAAATAATAAAAAAAAAAAAGTACTAGAAGTTTATTAAAAGCAAATTACATCAAATTTATACAAAGTTCCATCTCCCACCCTACTAATCCAGAATCTGCATTGTGGCAAATTATGAGTCATATGGGCATTAAAATATAATATCTTTATATTTATCTCCTCATTAACCCTCTTTTTAAGACATCAAAGACCAAGGGCAGAATTTGGATTGTCTGAATCAGTCTCCAGCCCTTATCAGGCAAGAGTCAAGCATGGTTCAAGGCCTCCAAAAAGCTGGTCAGAGCATCCACCTGTGATGTGCCATGCTGGGACCTGCCTGCACATCCTGAACTGGCCACTCAGTGCAGGAACTTCAGTGGTATTTGTGCTGGAGAGATCCCTGTAGACAAATCCTAACAGTTATTTTTTTCATTCTTCCTATAACTGAATAATTTACATGCAAATATTAGGCCTGAAGGTAACTGGCAGAACAACAGATGGAAAAAAAAAAAAAGAAAAAAAGAAAAGAACCCACAATGAATATTTAGTTTGATGACTAAATAACAAGAGCCAAATTTGGAGCCACTCAGCAACACTGAGTGAGAAACAGAGGGTAAACTGTAACTCAGTCAATCAGTCCTCATCTGGACACAGGATAAGGCACAATCAAGTTTTTCTAATTGGATAAAGAATTCATATAGTTCAGTCTACCATGGAATTATTGAGTAGTTTTACCTATCGCAAAATACTCCAACTCTTTTTCTCTGATTTACACTGTGTCAATACTGAGATTATAGCCATTAAGATCCCTTCAAAGCAGATGCAGAAAAAGAATTCATTTGCCACTCTAAGAGGCCATTAGTAAACTGCTGGGGAACCCATACAGCTTTCAGCAGTAGCCTTTTGTATGTGCCTTACAGTAATATCTCCATAAACTTCTGGTTTGTCATAAACCAAGTAAACAGGGGCCAGACTCAAAAAGTCATTCCAGGACTATCCTAACA
Organism: Oxyruncus cristatus; assembly: GCA_013399855.1. Classification (NCBI taxonomy): domain Eukaryota; kingdom Metazoa; phylum Chordata; class Aves; order Passeriformes; family Cotingidae; genus Oxyruncus; species Oxyruncus cristatus. The sequence continues at coordinate 1,882,895 of VXAY01007342.1, forward strand.
GAAGAAAATTTCAGGTGCTCAAGTACTGACAAATAAAACAGACAAACTGTTCTTGTCTTAAGCCTGTCCTAAGCCTGTGCAGATGATCTTTCAAATGCAAATGGTCTTCCCTAATTTGAATACCAAAATCATTTCTGCCTTTGCTGCTTCCAATCACTTTTCTAAAGAGCATCAATATGCAATCAAGATTGAAGGCCTTTAAGGCTGGTAACCAAGTAGGTGGCAACCAGCCTGACGAGTCCTGTGAAAAGGTATCCTGCTGGTTTCAGCAGCTGAGGCCATCAGACCTTCCACTGATGAACAGCTGTCATGCTTACATGCAGATACACAGGCACATGGCCAGCAGGTCCAACAAACCTTGAATTGATGCATGCGTTGTGCAAGAGTGACTTATTTGCCCAGGGAGAGCACCTGTTTCCAAGCAAAACTAGAGTTTAGCATCAGATAGGTGACAAGCCCCCTAGCTTTTGTCAGGAATCATGAGGAAGTGGAGGTACTGGAGGGAGGCTGCCTGGAGTTACTCATGGGAAGAGAAAGGTGTTGAAGAACCAGAACAGCAGGAGAAACTAAAACATGGAAATATGTCCTTTGCCCTACAAATTCATAGTATCTCAAGGTGCTATAAATAAAACAGCAGCAGCCAGATGGCTGCAAGAATTTCAGCAGCCAGGGGAAGACCTCACTTAATAAGGCTCCCACAGAGCAACCGACAGGGAATACAACTGGTAACAAATGCTCACAAAACCACTGCAAAACCCCTGGCATCCATAAGACCAAGTTTGTGGTTTAACCAATGCACAAGACACACAGAGTTCCTGAAATGCTGCATGCCAATGAGACAACAAACAATACCTCACACTTACCAATGCTGAAAACTCACAGAAGTTCCATTGCCTGTATTTCAGGTTGGGATGTCCGACAGGGGAACACGCGCACAGCCCGTGTCCCATGAAGTGGGCATATCCACAACACAGCAGAGCTCCCACACAGTGGCAGCAATTTGTCTGAGCTGCCTGGACAGCTGGGAAATCACCCAGTACTGTAACTCAAGCCAAGGCACCACATACCCAGCAAGCCTGGACAAACAGCCGAAGTGTAGCAAGGCAGCAAATGACACAAAAGCGGGGGAGCTGGAGGCTACACCAACTAGAGAAGCAGCGTGCTGAGCCAGCTAAGGAGCTAATGTGTATCCTCATCTCTTCCTGACATTGTCAACACGGGAACAAGTGACATTTCCTCAGAGTTAGCAGCAAACATCTGCTGAGCCAGACTAATGATTTTTTTTTTAATTGCCAATGAAAACAACTTAAAAAAAACCCCAAGACAAACAAAAAAACCAAAACCTCACCCAAATTTAAGCCTGCTCTAATTTTATAACATTTGGTTAGCTTTTTGACAAGCATGCCAGCCTGCTTCTAGGGATAAAGTGATTACACTTATGGGCAAGATGACAAGCCCTTCACAGAAGCCTGAGAGACAAGTTTCCAAAAACAATTCCAGGACTTGTCCCTAGATATCTCATTTAATACATGAAAAAGTCTTACTACAAAGGATTAATATGCAGAATGGCTCATTTTCCTTTTATTTTTCAACGCATGAACATACTGGAGAGCCTTGGGAGGTATCAGATAGCAACAGGCATTATTAGAGTCCAACATAACAAATTTGGAGCACCAACATCCTTAGCAAGAGCTAACTATAATAAAAAAGTCCCCACATACTAGAAAAGATGCAAGATAAACTGGCACAGTAGTAAGATGAAAGTTATGATGCCAGCATTACAGTAAAGAAGTATTTTTTACTAAACAAAAATAACAATGCCTGAAATAAGGCAGCTTCAGAGAGAAACAATTTTTGACACTTAAAAATCCAAGATCTGTTAAAAGAGGTCTTGGAAAAGAGGTTTTGGAGCAACAATGGGGAGGGGAGTGGAAAGTTGCCCTAAAAATTTCATTTGCATGACACACCTATCTTTGTTTCTTCTAGCTATTCTTGGAAAGACAGGATAAATGCAGATAAAGGGAGAAGTGTGAGGAAGGTAGGATGTGGAAGGGAAAGCAGAAAGAAGTGTTAGACTTTCAAAGACACAGGAAAAAGGCTTTTGTTTAAGATGAGGTAATTTTCAGGTGCTTCAATCCCCTTTCCCCTCTCTTCAACTTCCTCCCCTACCTCCAGAACAGCTCTAAGCAATTTAATACACTGGAATCATAAATCTCTGCATGGTGGTATTGTCCTCAGGGCAAAAAAAGGACTAGTGAGGACACCAGCAGAGGCACCTTGACCTCTTACACATCCAAATCAATCATGGTTTTGTGGGGTAAGTCAAGGCTCTGAATCCACAGATGCTAGAAAGGTAAGACTTGTCAAAGTAATCCAAAAATCCTTCATCTGCACATGCATATGTATTTCAGTGTTCTGTTTTCAGAGCATATTACTGGAGTGTTTGCAAGTGAAGAAGTCCTGCCTGGTTACAAGAGCCAAGGGAAGCCGCATTTTCATACATTTTCTCACTGGAGCCTGAGTGCTTTTGCTTTATTTGTCAAATAGGATCCTCAGTAATGTTGATCTTGGACTTTGTGATGCTGCTAGACTTGGCAGAAGGGCTGCATGGAGAAAAAGATAATTACAGTTTTCAAAAACAATATACACGGTAATTTTCCAAACAGATTTATGCTGTCTTTGCTCTGACTGTGAAGAACCTCTTCCTCCAATAAACCCTGTGTGGACCTTCTGCATCAGGGTCATTGATCACACAAAAAAAATTGCTGAATGTTGCGCCTTCCCACCCCCCAAGAAAGAAGAGGCTGAGAATGGAGGAAACTAAAGAAAATGGTTAATTTGGGAAGTTTCCTTGGCATTTCTGAAAGGCCTTTCTTTCAGACAATGGGAAACAAGGCTGCATTGAAAAATGGTTTGATGAAGCATATATCTCAGCTTTTTACAATACAAGTTCAGGCTGATTTTGACAGAGAGATATTAGGAAATTTGATCCCAACAAATATGGAGATACCCTAAGGTAAAAGAAAGCAAAAGCAGATTGAAGGGCGCAGTTCACGAGCCCGAAATCTTACTTCTGGCCATGTTTGCCATTTTTGAGTACTTTGTTCCTTTAGCCAAAATTCATCTAAAGATAGGAGATTTTAATCTAATTTTTTATGATTGCCAAATAGATAGATTGAACATACCATTATACAAATCAGTCAGTTGGGAAATATCACAGTGCTAGCAGATATGATTAAAATCTGCTAAAAATTCATCAGGAATCCAAGTTTGCCCACAATCCGCCCTGGGAGTAAAGTTCCCAACTGAACGTGTAGGCAATCCCTGAGAGGGGAGTGGAGGGCAGGGAAAGAATTAAGAGATGGAAAAGTTGCCTTAGATGTACAAGTAAAAATTATATTAGTGAAATTACAATTCTGTAAATCATTGAGCAACTTCTGCCATTACATATTAGTCCTTGTCTTATACATCCTTGCTATTCCTGGATAAAGTCAGGTTGGGGTCTTTTTGCTGGAGAAACACTAGTCTCAAAGAACAAGGATATATCAGATAAAGGCTGATTGTACATATTGACAAACTTGTGTAAGAATATCTGGCACCAGACTACCCACTGGCATTACACCACTTATGGCACATTTTGCTGTGCAATCATTTTGTCTTGGGGACAGACTCCAACTAGGGATTCGGATGAGGTCATGAAACATTGCCTTCACTTGTAAGGGAGGGCTTTGCTGCATTGAAGCTGGGAAAGGAGAGGCGCAGGGGACACCACCATGTGCTGAGAAGCCATGATCAGCCACGGCGATCAATATGTGAGCAGTCCCAGCTTCACTCATAAAAGGCACTTCACAAAAATCTAACACAGGGTTTTGTGAAATAAGGGCAGAACAGTTGTTGCAACAATCTGAAGAGATCCCACTAATTCCTTACAGCATACTGGACAGACACAGCCTGCATATGAAAGATTACTGTACTTGTTAAAAATATCAGGAGAAGAAACTCAACACTAGCTTCAAGAAGAAAGTAATCATCCCTACATATGCATATATTTAAAGGATCCATTTACCCATATAATTTCTTACATGGGAAAATACTATCACAAGAATAAAGAAGGACATATTTCCATTTGCCATGTACTCTCTGCCCTGCTTGTCTTTCATTCCTTTTATGTATTTACCTATTAAATCTTACTCTTTGACTTTCTTCTCTTTCACTCCAGTCACAGTAAAGATAGGGAAGTTATATACAGGTGTATCTTTAAATCAAGAAAAAGCATCTGGTTATCTTTTGAACAGATTTACTTGATACTTACTCCCATACTCTATCCCTCTGGGCAAATGTAACTGTGCAATACCTTGGGCAATGTCATTTTATGTAAAACTTCCCAATGCTCTTCAAGTCATGTCATCATGTAATTATATTTTTTTCCTGTTGTGAAATAAGAGATGAAAAAGAGGAGCTTATCCCAGGAGATTTAAATGGGGTAATGGAAATAGCTCTGCATAGTCTAGTACCTGCAGAATTCATTTTCCCATCCTGCAGAAGTTAGAGACATTAGAATTTTTTCACTCTCTACCAGCAACAAAAAATTGTCCAGGCTCCAGGATTTCAGATACAGCTAACAAGTAGATGTGGCTCCATATGAGAATACTTTACATCCCTCAGGATGTAAGAAACCATTTCAAGTCCTTGTTCTCAGTCATACACTGAGCATACAAAAGCCTTCCCAGTGTAACTCCCTATCTAAGAGCAGAAAGTTTCATTTTCAACAAACATTTGCCATTTAAAGGCACTTTTACCTCCCACTGAAGTCCACAGTAAATGTAAAATTTCTCAATATCATGTTCAGAAATCCAGTGATCATTTTGTAAGATGACATAAATACAAAACAAAATGTGAGTAATTTCAGAAAAGGTCTTCCCTTAGAAAGACCACATCGCAGCTATCTCAAAAAATCTTGACTGTTATCTGCACAAAATGTGGCACAGAATTCCAAAGGTTATAAAGTTTAATGTCTGACCATGAAAAATTACCATTTGGATTATAGTTTTGACCAAAAGACAGGATGATAGCAGTGAGTTTGAAATGCTGAAGAAAATATGAATCAGCAAAGAGTGATGTCTCTGTTACTCCATTATGGGCTAAGTAAATGTCATAACTGACTGCAATGCAAAAACCTCATTTCAGAAGACTGTAAATGGTGGTTCTTTCCTAACAAAGAGAGATCAGGGGAAAAAAAAAAAAAAAGAAAAGAAAAAACACCTGCTGCTACTACTCTTGATTTAATCCCAAATAATGTAGAAATCCATCTGAGCAGGCAAGTCCCCACACCTTGCATGGAAGAAAGGTTCTGTCATAAACAGACAAGTCTGGAGAATATTTACAGTACCCACAGTTCAGAAAATGCTCAAACTCAGAATTCTGGAGAAACTGCCTGCTCATGGCTTGAACAGGCATACTGTTTACTGTGTAAAATCCTGGCTGGATGGCCATGCCCAGAGAGTGGTAGTGAATGGAGTTATACCCAGCTGGTGGCTGGTAACAAGTAGTGTTCCTCATGGCTCAATATTGGGGCCTATTTAATATCTTTATTGACAAGTTGGACAAGAGGATCGAGTGTACCCTCACTCAGTTTGCATATGACACCAAGTTGGGCAGGAGTGTTGATCTGCTGGAGGGCAGGAAAGCTCTACAGAGGGATCTGGACAGGATGGATTGATGGACCAAGACCAATGGTATCAGTTTCAACAAGACAAAGTGCCAGGTTCTACACTTGGGTCGCAACAACCCCATGCAATGCTATAGACTGGGGGAAGAGTGGCTGGAAAGTTGTCCAGTGAAGAAGGATCTGGGGGTGCTGGTCAACAGTGGCTGAACATGAGCCAGCGGTGTGCCCAGGTGGCCAAGAAGGACAATGGCATCCCAGCTTGTGTCAGAAATAGTGTGGTCAACAGGACCAGGGCAGCGATTGTCCCCCTGCACTCAGCAGTGGTGAGGCTGCACCTCAAGACCTGTGTTCAGTTCTGGGGCCTTCACTAGAAAAAAGACAATGAAGTGCTGAAGAGTGTCCAGAGAAGGACAATGAAGCTGGTGAAGGGACCGAAGCATAAGTCTCATGAGGAGTGGCTGAGGGAGCTGGGGTTGCTTAGCCTGGTTAAAAAGAGGCTCAGGGGAGACCTTACCTCTCTACAACTACCTAAAAGGAGGTTACAGCAATGTGGAGGTTGGGTTTTTTGCACAGGTAACAAGTGACAGGATGAAAGAAAATGGCCTTAAGTTGGGCCAGAGGAGGTTCAGATTGGATACTAGGAAAAATATCCTCCCTGAAAGGGTTGTCATGCATTGGAACAGGCTGCCCAGGGAAGCGGTTGAAGCTTTTAAAAAGATGTGCAGATGTGACACTTAGAGACATAGTTTGCTGGCGGTGTCCTGGTTCCAGCCAGGACAGGGTTAATTTTTGCAGTAGCCAGGAGCGGGTATGACTAGGACATGGAGGTTGTTCTATACCACCTAACCTTCTATACCACTGGGGCAGAAGAAGAGAATCTCTTCTGACAGGAAGGGTTTCCTTCCGGTCAAGCAGAGGGCGTGCCAGGGTGGCCCCACTTCTGAGCTGGAGGCAGATGCTGGGTGTTGTCTGTAGTCAGGGGTTTCCACAGTGAGCAATAACATTTCTTTTCTTGTACCCTCTGTCATTAGTATTGCTGTTACTATTAATTTTCTTATGTCATTGCTGTTTCCAGTAAATTGGTCTTATACCAACCCATGATCTTTACCTTTTGTGCCTCCAATTCTCTCCATCCAACCACAGGAGGGGAGCAAGTGAGCAGTAGCATGGTTTGGAAAGTCTCTGTGGGAGCACTAAATTGGGGAGTACCATTCCTAAACCAAGACAGGTGGACTTGACACTGCTGGGTTAACTATTGGAATTTTCCAACCTAAATGATTTGATGATTCTATGATTCATGAGAACTTTCATACACAGAAACTGAAGCAAAGAGTGATCTCTTTGGTTCAAAGAGATCAAACCTGTCAAACTGGAAAGATTGATCTACTAATGATCAAACTGGAAATCCAAATCAAAAACAAAATACTGCTACCTGCTATTTAGCATCTCACCAGAGGAATTAAAAAGACAACAGAAAACAATTTATACTTTGCACTGTGAGCTATACTTTTCAAAAGACCAAACATTTTATTTTTGATTTTCAAGACAGTTTTGACAGTATCATCATATTCCTAGACAATACAGGATATATTGTATCACAATCCTCAATATCGTCTTTAGAGCTTCTACTTTTACTGCTTGTGAATTCCAACACCTCTTATTCTGGTCACATGCTATTAAAAGATTGAATTAATCATTCCATCTTGCTCACAGTGCAGATGGAGAGATAGAGCTGGGCAACCAATACATTGGGAAAGTCAGTTCTTTAAATATTCCCTTACTATATTAGATCCCAGGAATGGAAGTCGGGGGGGGGTGAAGAAAGAATGCTGGTAAGATCATTAAGAGTAGTTTAAACTGCATCTTCTCTCTTCACAAAGACAGAGAATGTAATTTCCATATCGCAATCAAGCTTAAGAGCATTCAGCTGAAGGTCACATTCAGATCTGCCTCTTCCAGCCAACAAAATGCTCTGCTGCCACTCAAACAGTCCCCTTTGCTTCCTGTGGCTTCAGCGTGACAGCATTTCCATCAGATGTAAATAAGTAAGCAGAAATCATGAGTTGGTATACAAAACTTAAAAGGTAATTGAAAGTTTCTGGAGTAGTTCACTTCAGAAAACTGTGCAATCACTTGGGAACTGAAGTGCTTGTTATCATATACAAAGCTTTGGTAATTAGAATCAGGAAGAGAGGTACAAGGTGATTAGAGATTATTGGGAAAAATCTAGTTAACAGGAAACATAGCACATAAACCAATCAGTACTAAAAGTTTCCCTGAGATACCTGCAATTAATTAAAATACGAAATGTTAAAAAGGACATTTCCACATTATTAAAATTTTTTGAAGTGACTAATGATCAGAAGTCATTACAGCGTCCACATTAATGTGAGATTAACCTCAGATGCTACTGGCTTAATAAAAACATGCAAAATAGTCTCAACTTCCCTTCCTCTCCCTCTCTGCCCTACTTCCACGTCATTCAAACCAGCCTCTGGTTAGCACATTTATTTCTTCAGCTTGCCTGCTCCTGGTGAAGAGTCTGGACAGTGGTAAAAGCTGTCCACAGATTATCACTCATATAGGTGCCCATCTACCTCTGAGTACACAGCCCAAAGCAGTGGCCCCAAGGAAGTGGCCCCGTGGAACAGCATGTCAACAAGGCGGACACTCACAGGGCTGCACAGCCCTAGAAGGTGCTGCCCCGTGCGGGGCGGTGCCTGAGCTTCATACCCCAGCTGCACAGGGCTCTGGGCCTGTGCCTGATGGCCACTTCCCAGGGCCATCAACCAGCCCCCAGTAGCAAAAATGCGTGATGGAAGATAACTCTATGAGGTTTTTTAGTTTATATTTTTTTAAGGACAGGAGCTGCACTGAAGCCCCCTGAGCCTCTGGACAGAGCTGGATTTTGTACACAGAATTACTTGAAATGAGAAAGTACAAAGGGCACGCACATGTTTTGTCTTCAAGACAGATACAACATTTGTTTCCCAAATAGGGAATTTGATTCATTTTTCTCTTCTTGGATAACACAAGTAGGTCAGGGGTTTCAAATGGAGTATGAATGTGTGAATACAGAAAGGTCTTGACTGTACTATATATAAATTCCTAATTCTCTCACGACAGTTCTTTCTTAGGAAAAGACTGATTTCTTTTCAAGCTCCTCTTTCTTAGCACATGCTGAAGTGATCTCATACTCACAGATTTACTTTCATCTTTCTTGTTCCTCATAAAATTTGCACCAAAGTTTTCACAGGAAAGTAACTGCTTTGCAATAGAGGCAGCTAACTGTTTTGAAAGATTACTTCTTTTTTTTTTTTTTTTTAATTAGATGGTTTTATTCTTCAGGTAAAAACTTATTTTTGAATGAAATTTTATAGGCCATTAATCTAATGCAGATTCAAGAGACTCAGGAAATCGGTTAACTTAAAAGAGCAGCTACCATTCATGCTTTATAATTGCTCTTCATCAGAATTGTCAAAGATTTTTAATATGCAGTTACCACACAAATTAAAAGCTCTTACACTATGTCTCCCTTTAAGAGGCCATCATTCCACAGTGTCATTAGATGTTATTAATATTTCAATTAGAGAGCATCACACACTTCTCTGAAGAAATGCACAACTACTCACAAAACAACTCCCACTATTGATAATGCTCCAGGAGTATGACATAAACATCCTATTTTCATTCCTAAATTTAATTATCTTCTATTAATAGCTTGCCAAAATTATAAGAGATTAGTTTTATTCACACAGAAGCACGCATCTTTTGTTGGCCAACACCTTCCAACCATCCTGCTTCTAAAAAGGGAGGTGACAGCTGCAAGGACTACACTGCCCTTCTGCATGTTACAACTTCACTCTTCCACCAGGTGTTCAAACGGGCTGATAAATCATAGTACACCCTGTCAGTCCTTCTCAGGACATCAGCCAGAACTATCAGCACTTTTCAGGCATCACTGCTAGCACAGACAGGCTTCACACCTGCTTTTTGTTCCACCTGCCCAGGTGATTTAGCTGAAATATGGCTCTGCAACAGACAATTTGATGAGAAATATTCTTTCAAGGCATGACTCTTTTCTCTTCTTTGAGGAAAAAAAACAACCAAAAAACCCCCAAAACTTTGTTTATTATAACAGACCTTATAGTCTCATTTTCATTGTGCCAAGCTGATAATTAACTTCTAGGAAAGCTGATACACCTGGAGTCACGTCTCTAAGGATGGACCTTGCCTAGCCAGGTAACCAGTGACAGGACCAGAGGAAATGGCCTCATGTTGTACCAGGGGAGTTATAGATTAGATATTAGGAACAATTTCTTCACTGAAATGGTAGCCAGGGATTGGAACAGGATGCCCAGAAAAGTGGTGGAATCATCATTCCAGGAGTGTTCAAAAAACATGTGGATGTGGCACTTGGGAACATGGTTGAGTGGTGAACATGGTGGTGCTGGGTTAATAGTTGGACTTGATGATCTCAGAGGTCCTTTCCAACCTAAATGAATCTATGATTCTAAGTCCACAGACAGCCATTGACCATACACAGCACTTTTATTACACCTCATGGTGTAATAGCAAAAAGTTACACTTACAACAGCAAAAAGTTACACTTATAATTAATTTCTGTTGGATGCTAAATAATTTAAATCATTTGAATAAAGCCTTCTTTTTGAAAAGCACAAAGGAATTTAGCAATTTAAACATATCAAGGGGTGGAAAAAAAGAGCTCGAGGAATAAAAGCCCAAGAGCTTGCACTGGCTTGTTTGGCAGCTCTCTTCTCTTTCTAATATTTCTCTCTAGGGCTTTTTCCATGTATATACAAAGAATTTCAAACACATGCCTTATACTGTGCATTGACTTTTAGGTGATTTGAAGGACTCCAGCCTTACATCTCCATCAATACCATGTAACACATGGTGTAAACCACCAGCCCACATAGTGGGGCTTTGCCACCAGTTAGTACCTCGCTCAGAAAAAAATCTTGGTGATGCAGAAGGAAAAAGGTGCACAGCTTCTTGCAGGGAGAGAAAAGCGAGTCCCTCCCAACTCTGTAAGCTGCACCAGCAGCTACTGCAGCCCTTACATCAGCATTTCTTTTGTTATTGCATTTGAAGCTTTGCAACTTTCCATATAGAAAATCCAGCAGTGTTGAGGGTTACACCACCTTGAATTTGGCCACAGCACTACCTCCCTCCCAAGGTGAACTAGGACATCTAGCCACCATGTCTGTGTCCTCATGCAGTATGTGACCAGCGCTGCTGTATCTGCAAAAGCCCACACTCTGCTCCAGACACAGTTAGCAGGATTCTCTGTTTTGCCTGGAGAAACAGAAAACATGGTTTTACTGAATAAACTGTTCAGTGAGTGCTGCCCTGCTAATCTATGTGGTACCTTTGCAGGGGAGTGCTTTGCCAGCGTGGCAGTACACCAGCACAGCCAACCCCACACAGGTTTACCCTGGAGAAGACAAGTGTTCAAGCTAAAAAGCAGTAGTTGCAGTCAAACCCGAGGCAGATGGGAGTGCTGTCAATACAAAGAGGGACCTCCAGAACAACTCACCAGGCTCACACCGCCTACACTCCTGTGACGGCAGTGACGTTTCCCCAGGGAGCACGGGCACTTTGCCAGCCCTCTGTTTACCCGGCCCCTTTGCAGTTGCGCACATCAGGGACTGGGCAGGAAGAAGAGCTCTCAGGATCCCCCCCTCCAAACTGGGACAGGCCAAGCCAGAGTAGCACGCTGCAAAGCCGTTTTGACGCAGACCCCGATGCACTTGCAAGGAACAGATCATGCCTGCAGAGAGGCTGCCGGCAGAACAGCCACACAGGCCACACGCCGCCCACTGAGTCATCATGGTGGCTCCTGGCCTTAGTCCCTGTCGCCACAGCCCTCATGCCGGCTGTCAGCCAGACTGCACTTGTAAAGATGACTTTGTCCTTTACAGCAGAGAGTGGCAGCTTGGAAGAATCTGAATGGAAAAACAATGGACCTCATTGCTAAATTACATTCATTTTCTGTATACATATGTGGGTCTGTATACGTTTTTTCTTCTTTTAAGGAAGAAAATAATACTCTAATAATGGGATTAGAAGACTGGGGGGAAAAAAAATCATGGTTTTCACTTGTGCCTCACTAGAACACTTTATGACTAGTAATAATGGGTAAGCATTGAGAAAAAAAATCACTCTAAAAATGGAGGTGAAAGAGATGGATAGAAGATATGCTTAACAGCAAAAATCCCAAAAAAGGTCATTATATTAGTGCACAAACAAGTAAGACGATATGCCACTGTAGAATAACCCTAACAGGGCCATACTCAAGCCGAAACCCAGGCCTCAATGTTGCCCACCTATTTTATTGTTTTACACCCTCTTCCTTGTATCTTCAAATATCTCTTTCCTCCTTGGAGTGCTGGATGATTACACATAACGACTTTAACAGATTGACTGCAAAAAAGAACCCATGAGAAACTACAGGAAGAAGACATGTCTACAACCAAGTAAGAACTCTGCTAGCGCCTACTAGACACTACTAATGTTAGCATCTGCAGCTCTCAAAACTCGCTTCTGACTCAAATTAGTTGCTCTTTAAATATCTGTATCATATAATTAGGAAGTACAGCATCATCGAGAGAACATGGATTTTGCATTTCTTGACCTTTTTCCTACTAATTTTCAGCAGACTATTTAATGTTAAAATAATACACCATGCAATGCAGCGACTCCAGTTAGGAATGCACGACTGGCATATAGATGGTGGTATTAATTAGCATGAAAGCACTCCAGTAGGCATATTAGATGATATCTGTATTCAACTGGATGACTTTATTCATTAGCAAGATGTTATTTTGGAAAAATATGTCCAAGAAGTCCTTGTATATCAGCTGTAAGAAGCATTTCATAGCACAAATGTTCCATTTCCAGCCATAGAGGTTATATCCAACTACCAGAAAGCCAGCACTTACTGCTCTGCAGGCACTCTGTTCACTGGGATACATTCAGTAAAAAAATTAAAAGGTCATCTCTTCACTGTGTCAGTCCTGGTTTGCAGAAAGGGTAGTGCCAGTAATGTTTTGTTTGCTAAGTCCTTTCATTCTGTGTAATACGTGGACTGTTGCAGCCTTTATAAGCCATTTGCAATGGTACCACTGAACTTTTTTTAAAGAATGAGGTCTGATGCCAACTCCTCTGTCATTTCCTTAGCCAGGACAGGTTGACATGTTTGTAAAATACTGTTATACAGAACTAACTATTTTTGTTTTAAAAATAACCTTTCTAGACCAGAGAATAAGTTCTGGGTTGGTTTTGTAAAGAACACAACCTATGGGCTCTAATATCAGCTATTTTGGTACAAATGTCTAACACAGAGCATCACCCCCTCCTGATGCAAACACCACACACAGGCAGCTGGAGGTGGCAATCAAACACTTGCCTGCAGCATAGAGGGTTAAAAACTTAATCTCAAACTCATTGAACGCTCATAAGGCTCATTAACTTCAGTTCCTGGTTCGTACACATCAGAAACCCAGTGTGAGATGCAAGGTCAGGAAGTGATCAAGCTTTGCTTTCCTTTGGTGTGACCTCGTTTCCTCATGCTGGTGAAGCTCATGTCACAGAGGGTAACTCAGTGCAAAGCTTATCAAGGTGACTATTTCCTCACAGAGTTGAAAGGCTGTTTAGTTACATCAACCATATTACCAGTGTGCCAACAAGGAAAAAAAATGTTTTAACTGTTCCCTCAAGATCCTCCTTCAGAAACACGTTTGGTGCATTTTTTTAGATCCAACTTTGCTTTTATTTTTTTTTTTTTCTCTGCAGGCCAGTTTAAAATATTGAGCAATGTTAGCAGTCATGGTTAGGCACTCCCTCAGATGGCAAAATGACCATGTCCCAGAAAGCATACTCCGGCAGAAAACAGGCCCACTACAAAAAGCAGAAGTGTATCAGAGCCAAGCACTCTTACTCATCTTTATGCAACTCAGAGGGAATTTTGGGTAGGATGGGGGATGTAGTTTTCTTGCCCAGTGAATTTTCCGTGAAGTATCAAACGCCTCCTAGCAGAGCACAAATACAGTGAAGAGAAAACAAACATCATTGTTTTATTACAAAACTATTTCACTTTCTTTTTTCCTAAAAGCAATCCAGATATGAAGCAAAACTTCACTGCTTTTCATGGTTATTTGCTTTAGGAATTGTAGCTGTCAAAAATTTTTTCTCCTTGCTGTCAATATGCGCATTTGAACCTTGCTATATTCTACCACATCTGCAGTTTTAATGCGGTAATTGATACAATACGATGAAGCTACAAACCCAAAATCACTCTGTAATGACATCTGTAATTTAGAAACTTAAGGATGAGAAGCTTGAAACTGGCAAGTAACGGTTTCTGAAAACACCAAGAGGGACTGCATGTGTGTACATTTTTACTCCTTAACAGCACAAATCTTGAACCTTGCCCTGTCTGTAAGGCAAGGTACATAATCTTAGTGACATAGATATCAAAATATGTCCTAAGAACACATTTGTTCAACGCATTAAAAACTTTAACATGACTGAGTTGAATCAAGAATTACACGTCAGGGCACACAGAACTTCAACATTACTCCAGCACTGCACAGGGGAGCCCCGGGTAACGCATTTGTGGTGGGGCAGTATCTGCATGGTCTAAGCAAACTGACATATTCCTTATGTACTACAACAATATCTCTAAAAATAACATCATGGGGTCCATGGATTCTTCCCCCTGCCTTCCAGCCTTGCAAAACATTACAAGGCTGCTTCAGCACTCACATATAAACCAAACAAGACTTTTGGTTGTGCAACTTGTCCCACACGGGCAGCCTCCATAGGTCTGCACCAGGTCCTGCGTGACTCAAGACCTTCATCCACCCAAATGCCCTGTCAGTAAAGCTCTTATATTCCTTAGTTGAGTTTCTACAACCTCCAGTGCCTTCAGCTGAAGTGTGGCTGAGCGGAATTTGGTTAAACAACTCTTTTTAGGATGTAAAGGAACAATTACATTTTCTAGCTCGTTTTCTTGAGTTGCAGCATCTCATCATTAGCAAGAGATGTTAATGCTAACAGAGTTTGCTCTATGATCTAAACAAGCAGATCTTACTCACAGCCCCAAAACCACAGGACACCGAGTGACTGCAGAAGCTCCTATTTGCACAACCAGCTAATACTTGGGGTTAAGTATCACACTTACTGGCATAGTGCTGAATTTGAAAGCAAAGACCACATATCCTTTGGAAAGATATCATCTATCTTTAGACCCAAATGCCCTACTTGCACAAACACAATCCATCATCTGCCCCTCAAATTCATCAATGCTTCAGCTGCATGAGCACAAAGCAAACACCCAACCTTCCACCTAGAATACCGGACACCCACTTGCCTTCTCTCCTTCGTTCTTCATTAATAAGGGAGAACAAGTTCATGTTCATCAAAGAAGGAAGGACCAAGCAATAGAAATGCTCATTCACATCTGCAGAAACTGTTGATTTTATGCTTGTTGTGACTAAATCATCTAAACTGAAACATCCTCTCAAGCAGAATAATGACTAAATAAAAGAAGGTTTTTCCTTCACTTGTACACTCACTGGAATACTACGGGTCCATTTCCATCTTGCTATGATGCAGATAATGGCAGAAAATGAGATGCTTACATTTAAGCCTTTTACTCAGAATTTCACCTAAAAATGTAATTATTTACACTTCACATTCTCCCCTATTTTGGTAGAATGCAGTTGCAATTGCCTCCTTCAACAGAATAATTTAGACTTTCAGTTTGTGAGTTGTGGGGGGAAACACTCCTCTTACTTTTGAAGCCCACCTATATTTGGGAGGTCAAGTCTTAAAATAACTCATTTTAGACAGAATGATTCCACAGATACTAACCTTTGAAGCACAATGGAAGACAAAATGGATATATGAAAACCGAAAAGTTGTAGTTTGCATTTAAAAAAAGTATCACATACACAGCCCACCTCAAAATACTACTATTGAAAGACATTTAAAGAGACATACTTGTGATGGCAGCATTTCCAGTGGTTCTGAAGGCAGAGCATGCAAAATGGATCGCTTTTAGAGATTAAGTCCCTAAATCTATATTTGGACAGCTAACTTAAAGAGTCAGTGCGGAAGGTCTGCAGGCTCCTTTTTAGGCCATGTTTTATATCATTTTAATCTTAGCCTAAAAATAAATATAAAATGAATGAATCATTTTGTAGTCTAAGTGTTTGCAAACTTATCACCCAGCAGTGTCACCTTCTGCGCAATCTTCTCAGGGCAGCCAACCAGCCCTGGGAAGTAGCAGCATCAGGAGAAAAGCCCTGGCCCATGCCCTTCCTTCAGGCATGTGCAGACCAGAAAGCAGCCCCAGCAACACAAAAACACAGGGAAAACACTCTGGAGGAATCTGTTTTTCTCTCTGCAAAGCACAGCAACTTTCCTAAACAGCCTAGAGAAAGGGCAGAAGTGCAGCCAAGAGACCAACTCTGCAGGCTGAGCTGATCTCCTCGCTGCAGGAAGAGCTGTCTCTGGGTAAAAGAAGAATGTTATCTTCCACCAGCTCTAATATGCATTGCCAAAAAAGGCACAAAAAGCATATGCAATGGTCTTAACAACTGACAAATAGCGTCATGTATTACCTCTGAATTCGTATCTCCAAAAAGAACTGTGAAATCTTCATGAACATCGATGAAGGGGAGGCGGGGTGGCATGGGCAGGGCATGAACAAGGTACTTAATCCGTTTGAAAGACTACAGCAGAACTAGTTCATGGGAGTGCTTTAAGTTCACCTGGGAATTGCATCATACCTTCAGAGACACCATGCACAAGGTGATTTTCTCACTTCATTTCTCTGACCAGGCATGCAGAAATCCCCTAGCATCAATGCCGGTCCCGCATTCACACCACCACGGGGCAAACTTCAGATCATCCTCAACCCACTGCTCATGCAAACCACTCAGCAAATCATGTACAGCACAAGTAAACTTCTGCCTACTTTCACCGTGGCTTGAAAGCACGCAGGTCACATTCTCCCATTCTCACACTTTGAATCCAAGAGCCACACAGCAAATAACACAACAAAGACCAGCATCAAGGTACTTACTCCCTGCCCAGGAAACAAAGTGGGGTTTAGAATTAGAGAGTAGAAGAGAAACATGCTGCACAGGGAAGGCTCCACTCATCCACAGGACTAGCTTTCTCACCACAGCACTTGCTCCTTTGGAATCTACCAGATTTATGATCAGTGGCAATTGCATGTGCATGTTTATCTGTGGTAGATGAATGTGTCAAAACATCATTCAAAAAAAGCCCCCTAAGCCCAGGCTGACACATGCTAGAGGACAGGTCACAGTAAGAGCTTGCATCTCTCTTCTTCTCCAATGTCTTGTTGCTGAAAACTCCTGACTGGCCATTTGAGAGTGCAGCGTTTTAAAGATAACAGAGCTCATTGACAGCAGCATGAAAACACCAAAAGATGTTTGACAGAGTTCTAAAATGTCAGATTACAGGAAGGTTAGTCATTTAGTATATTTAAGTGCTATCAGCATTTCAGACAGGAATTGGAGGGTCCTGGTAAAATTTCAGTATTTGCCCTAGATGGATCCACTTATCTGTTCCCATCAATAAAACAACTGCATTTTTCACATCTAACTGTTGTTAAATTCCATCTGTTCATATAAGTTCTGCTGTGTGCTCAAGAAACTACAATTTGGTGTCAAACCACTGAGTGCATCCCAGAACACAAACTCACACCAAACTGCACTGCCACCCATAAACCAAAACTACGCATTGTTTGCAAAACCATTTTATTTTTCTCTCACACACACATCAGAAAGCCATGTTTGAGAAGATGAAGATTCACACACACATCAGAATGTTGTGTTTGAAAAGATGAAGGTTTCCCTTGGAGAACATTTATGACTTGGGATGGGATGTTTCTGGCATGAGCTTTCCTGATGCTGACTTGACATCTTCCTTGTTATGATTTTAAATTCCTATCACTGTAAACCTCACTGATGACTCATGAGAAAAAAAGCACACAAAAAAAGAAAAAAAGGGAGAGTGAAACCCTTTCAACAGCAATGTCTATAAAGACAGAGTGATAAACAGAGACACAGAATGTCTCAAATTTAAAAGCAAGGCAGTATCCATTGGAGAAATAGAAGACAAATTTCTCATTCCTTGCTGCAAGAGTCTGGGGACAATGAACAGACACAAAATTGTATGTTATGAAAGAAATCACCTTTTTAAAAATAACCTTATTCTATTACTGCTTATTCTGTGCTATTGGTCATTATGTTTTTGACTCTGAGGATAGTTTCCTAGCTGAGCTGAGCTCATTCCTGTTTTTTCCCCCTTACATAGGCAATTTTCATCCAATTGAGCAATGTGTCCAAATGTACATCACTGTGGAAAGAGGAATCACTGGCACAGGTGCTGTAGCCTCAGTGGACCAGAATAAGAACCTAGTTTAAACTAATTTTAAACTGAGTTTATCCACTCTCATAGAACAGTCTCTCTGCAAGAAAAGAAGCACCAGGGAGCTGGGCTTCTCCTCCCTGCTGTTCCCACCTGGCACTCTGCCCACACAGGGTCAGGGAGAAGAGACAGGACAGAGGATTTGGCAAACTCAAGTCACTGGAAACAAGTAATATGTGTGATGCAAGGAAACCAGCATAGTGTGCAGTAAGTAATAGTCTTCTCAACATCTCTGAAAAAAACATACATCTGATCAGCATTTCAAAGCACTGCAGATGGCAGCATCACTTCTGTGAACACTAACCTTTTCTTTTGGCAGCAAGGGAAACCTATAATACCACTCAGTGTGAAAATGTCAATATAAATGCTCAAAACTCTTAATATTTTAACATTTCAGAGTTCTAAGGGACTCTCATTTGGAAACAGTTGCTGCAACAGCCTCTGAATTTTTAAAAAGATATAAATCAAATTTTATCACTAGTTTTTAAAACACAAGGTAAGTCAAAAGAAAGTGCTTTATTTTTTTTTTCCAGGGTTTTTTAATACTAAAGTTAATTGTCTTGTGGCATTTTAACTCAATTGCAAGGGCACTGAAAATGACTGCAAAAGCAGTAAAAATCTATTTAATTGATTTTTATCGTTCAATTTAAAGGAAATATTTTTGTATGTAAAATAACAGCACTATAAACAGCAACTGTAGGGATTTTTTGAAATTCTAGTTTAAACAGTATCAAGTCATTAGACATGCTTTACTGGCATGCTTTTAAGGCAGATATAAAACTATGCTGTATCTTTAAGTTCTCTCTAATGCACCAAATAACATTACTAAAAAAGCAAAACCAATTTGGGTAATTTCCCTGCATCCACTAAAAATAAAAAATGTCTTGAATTTAGCAGAATATCAATTTGGAGGAGATAGACCGCAGTCTTGTCCTAGAAAAAAGGGAAAAAAAAAACCACAAAACTTTTGTGGCCAGGAGACTCCTCTCCTGGAGACCAGGAGACTCCTCAGCAGAGTCAAAAAGACAGCCTGGACTAGATAGTACTGCACCACCAGAACTGGGATCACCAGACCTTCAGAAAGATGTCATCTCTGAGAAGGACACTCGGAAATTGAGATCACTGAAAGGAGAAGGGTGTGCAAAGACTAAAATGCAATTTTTCCAGCATAAAGTTTCTTGGTTGTCATGGAATACGTAAATACACTACTTCTGTGGTTATATCCATACACTTGACCTCTTTCACAGAAGACATCCCCAGGCAGCCCCTTCTTTTTAAGCTGTCACACAAAACGGACAAAATCAAGAATTGCATGTCACTTTTAAATTTTCAGAAGGCCTATAAAATATTACAAATAACCAATTTGTGTTTCTTTTGCTTTTAATATTCCTGCCTGTATAAAAAATGCTCCCGTAAAGCTAACTGGACACCATGACATGGATTAAAGAAAACCCTTCAAATTAATCTAATACACTGCTGCAATAGAAACTTAAAATAATATAACCTTTCCATAAATAATACAGAACTTTATTGCCTTCATTTAAACCAAAGCATCTCAGACACAGTTTGCTGCAGAACTTCACCTTTTCAACTTGTTTGGTTCAGGCTTTTCTTTTTTTCTTCCCATAATCCTCGATGGCAGCGAGAGGTGAAATGTGTGCAAAGGTTGGTCAGACCGACAAAATGCCCTTTAGTTATGCTGCTACCCCAAGAAACCTCACCTAGGCCCAATGAATTTTAATCCTGAATTGGCAATACTTAGTTGGTGACAAAATGTAATTCATCTTCTTTTGACATAAAGTACCCACTTTGACAGCCTGTTCAAAAATTCACTTTTCCAGCATGAAAGCACTCAAAAGCTGAAGTTTGTTCCTCTATTGCCCTTCCAAAAAGATGTCTCTGCTGTACCAAAGAGAAAAGGACACATTAGGCTGTGGATTCAAAGTAGCTGTCAAGAAACACAAACATAAAGCTGACTTAATAGCGTCCTTTGGAAATGTGTTCTGGGCCCACCCTTGGCAGTAACACCAGGGTTTAACTCAAGTTGTAGCAATATTTCAATTTTGGTTCTCCACCCAAATAAACAACAGAAAATTATGTGATAAATGAAAAACACCACACATATTTAAGCGAGAGAAACCATCTAAACTTCCAACATTTTTCATCCTCATTTTTTTTTAATCCAAAAGATTTGTACAGCATTTTTAAAAAATAACTTACAAGATCAAAAAGAAAATAAATGCATAGCTTCAAATCCTTAGAATATAACTTTCCCCTGTTGCAGTAGAGTTCAAAGTCATAAAGTGCTGCAGATATGAACACACATCAGACAAATAATCTAGTAACTAACTTATTTTTCTCATTTATTTAACAATATTCCAGGCTTAGAACATTAAATAAAAATCTCACAGACAACGGGTAGGACTAACAGTGGTTTTGCTCTTTTTCTTTTTTTTTTTTCTTTTTTTTTCTCCTTTTTTTAAAAGAATGCTGAGACACATCAATTGAACTGACTACAATTTTATTTTGGATACCAAAAAATAAAAAGAAGCTGGAAGGAAGAGAGTAGTGCATTGCACTGATCTCAGTAAAACTGCTCATAAGCGTCACTGTATACGTTTAGCCCTAAGAGGACGAAGATGGAAACAATGCTGCCAAGAGGGGTAGGCCAAGTGCGGACCAGGGGAGTGGTGTTCTGGGCTCTGCCTTGGCTGTGAGGGCATGGCTTTGCGTTATGCTCATGGAAGGAAGGATTCACACACCTCGCACTAGCATTTGCGCAGCAACTAGAGGGCTAGCAGTGGGGGTAGCAGTGGAGGTGGAGCAAACAAGCGCAGCTGGTTCTCAATGGACATAAAAACCAAGAGATCTTCCTGGCAGGCTGCTGGGGTGTCACAGGAGCTCAGGTATCTCGCTGCCTTCTGTAATTTGATTTTGCTGCCCTCACAGATAGGCCTACATACCTATGGGAGTTTAGGCTAAGCCTGCGTTTTGCACCTTGGGCAATCACATGCACCTCTTCAGTGGACGTGGAAAGCAGCAGTGTTCAACAGGATGCACAGTGGATGTACTTTGTACAAGTGCAAATCAGTTTTCAGCCACACCACCTGCTAAATGCATTTTTCATGGGCTTAAACATTCTGTGTAGTTTGCTATTACTTCACTGTTCCTTCACTCTAACCTCTGCTCTTCCTCCTCACCCACCTGCCCAGCACCAAAAAAAAAACACAGAGGCCTCAAGCTTCCAAGAACTATTAAACCTAAACATAAACAGTTTGGCAATATATTCAATTCCATTGCCATTCTCATTTTTGTACATTCCTGCTGCCTGTGCCCTTTTTACAATCAAACATCCACGGGTGCCACCATGATTAAAAAATGCTTAACTTTCTTCCTCCAGAACAGTAACAGACAGTCTTCAACAGACCTCTCTCCAGAAAGATTGTGCTCAACTTAGTTGTAGACTAACACTGAGGTGAGGAAAGGTGAGACACCAGTAACAGAAATAAAACCCCAAGCAAACCTTGACTGTAAGTGGAAAATGCCAGGAGTCCTCCACTGCACCTCAGAGAAAAAAGCTGGATGCATTCTACTCTGTGTCTAGCGTGAACTCTAATTCTGTTTATGACCTGCAGTATTTCATAAGAGATGTGGGACTTCAGGTTGGTTTCCTTTCTTTTTCTTGTTTGCCAAGTTCCCAAAAGGGCTTAAAACACTATGCTTAAAGACACAAAAGGAGCAATTACAATACACAGCTAATCAGAAAAAGTACTCAAACATTAGACTGGACAGGACTAAAGTCCACTCTACAAACTGAATTAGAAAGAGACAGGAGAAAAAAAAAAGTTTTTAAGTGCTAACAGAGTAAGAAACAATTTTAAGGACTCACTAAATACATGTAAGGAAATGGAGGGGTCCCCTTCTTTTAAATATATTTACATAATATTAAAGCTTTTTATTTTGCTTTTCTTGCCAACAAAATTTTCTAGCTACCCTGGGCAAAGTCCCGATTAAATTAAGAGGTTAATGATTTTGCAACATAAACAAACTGTTAGATCTGTGGTCTGTAGACACTTCCCTGCCCTCTCCTTCCCTCCCATCCTCCCTCCCTCTGTTGCTTGATGCCTTGCCTGCTTGGCACCATGTGGATCAGCCACTGCATCTGCAGGAGGCGCCAGGTAACACAACACTGCCTCGACCCCACACTTTGTAAAAGCAAAAGAGACTACAGTCAGGGCTTGCTTAGACACAAAACAAACAGAAAAACCCCACAGTTTTGCCACTTAGCTTCTGTTGTTAAATGGTAAAACTGATCTAATGTGGACACATCAATACCAGTTTAGAAGTGTTAATAACATATACACCACAGGAAAGGAAAATAAATTATCTCAGTATAAATGCATCTACACTACAGCCTATGCCAGCACAGTATCAGTTAAAATAATAATAGATCAGTCCCTTAATCAACAGAATTATACCAGCTGAACTTTTGTAGCATAGACCAGGCCTAAGACATGAGGTAGTGAAAAATCAGGCTCAAGATCTTTTTTCATTCCATAGCATCGATATACTCTAAAAATAGTCACTGCTCAGATTTATAGATTTTAAAAATGTTTAAAATCCAAAATTTAAAGCTAGCATCCTGAGTCACACAGGATTTACAAATGGAGGCATAAATCTTGAAAACGCCCTTGCTCAGGGTCCTAATTCAGGAAAATATTTTTTATGATAGAAAGCAAATAAGCATGTGTTTGTCTCCCACTGAAGCAAGTGGAAAGGAAGCACATGGGTAAGTGCTTTCTGAAATCTGGGCCACAGTCAGAAATCATGATCTTTGCAGAATTTATTTCCTCACTCATTTCAGTGCTGTTTAATCGCAAGTCATTCATGTTTTAAGACAGCAGGAAAAACACAGACAATGGAAGCTAAATCAAGTTTGTTACAACTGTTCAATATTTACAGCATCATAGCATAAAACAGAAGTATTTTTGGTAACTTAAGACAAATGCTTTGTTCTTTGTTATTAAATGTACCGCTGTAGTCCTGTTAAACAAACCCACTGTCTCGAATATTAAAGAAATTGTTGTTTATGTTTACCGAGTCATTTAAATTAAAAATCTGTTCCTGTTCCAAACCCCACTCTCCTTCGTCTTCATCCTCTGGTTCTGCCTCGGACCCATTCCGACTGTTTTCGTACAAAAAGATCTGCTCGTCCACATGAGCCGGGGCTAACCGGTTTCTCTTTGCACTCACAACATTAGCAGAAGAACCAAAAAGGCGTTCAGGGAAGACCCTTGTGGCCAGAATACACCAGTATTTTTGAAGAACCTTTGGTAAAACTGGAAACAGCGCTAGTCTGTCAGACCACCACTTCAGTGGGTCTTCGTTCAAACCGAGGACCTTTTGTGACTTGAAGTTGCTCAACTCCTCAACGATTTGAGCGTGCCACTCCTCCTGGTCTTCGACGCCTCCTGTCTGGCAGAAGATCTCTGCAAGCATGTTGTTGATGACACTGGTAGGAGGAGGAGTGGAAGAGATGATGATTTTTTTCATAGGAGGTTCTTCTGTAACAGTGAAGAATTTCTCTTCAGTCCTAAAGCTATTTTCTTTTACTTTCTCCAGCAGGCTTTTTGCTTCTTCCACCACTCTGTTTTCCACCTGCTGCCTCTCAAAGGCTGAAAGAAAAGGCAGTTTTTTGTAGCGGGGATCCAAGAAAGTTGCAACATTGAGAAACATGTCTATCTCAGGTGTGTGCTGGTAGGTGGTTGACAACTCTTTAGCAATCACCTCCTTTGCCATGCTGATTTCTTTCAAATCATTCTCTTTGATGTTCAGGGTAGTATTCAGAAGCATGTGGAGAAGTGGCTTCACCATACTTATTGTTGGGTACTTTGAAGCAGACATCATCTCCGCAACCTGCTTGAAAGGCTGCAGCAGCTCCACCAGCCCTTCGATTGTATTCCACTCACTGGATTCCAGCATGAGGTGATGGTTATTGCTGTCCTCCACGAGAACAGCTGCAATGACAAACTGCTGCTCCTTGAGGCGCTGCAGCATAGCGAGAGTGCTTCCCCACCAGGAAACACGGTCGCTTACCAGCATGCAGTGGAGAATATTCTGCTGCTTCTGCTTCTCACTCAGCATGTACATTGCAACCGTGGACTGCTGAAAATACTCCACCAGTTTCCGGCACCTGGCAAGAAGGCTGCAAAGTTTGGGGAG
Source organism: Oxyruncus cristatus (assembly GCA_013399855.1). Taxonomy (NCBI): domain Eukaryota; kingdom Metazoa; phylum Chordata; class Aves; order Passeriformes; family Cotingidae; genus Oxyruncus; species Oxyruncus cristatus. Next base: position 1,907,277 of record VXAY01007342.1, read on the forward strand.
CTGAAAAGCTTGTTGTATTCCTGTGTTAAAAGTGTGCCCCAAACAAGGCATCTGTACGGGAATATCTAGGAGAGAGCAAGCTTTCACAATGTCTTTACTGTAATCTGTTGTAGCACCAAAGACTTTTGTATTGATCCCCCACTCAATGAACGTTTCATAAAGGACTCGTGTAATAGTCTCTGCAGTATTATCCTCTGGCACTTCAAATGTTTTTAAACACCGCGAGTTCACAGCCAGGCAGTTGGCAGCACTGCTGCTGAGAAAGTGAACCGCAACTGTTACGTACGACCTGTTCTGGTTTTCGCTCCTCCACATGTCCGTGGATATGCCACACCACAGAACCTCAGTGAGTTCTTTCAGCACAATTTCTCTAATAGCACTGTACTTTTCGGGAATAGCTTTTGTACAGAAGTACTTCCGGCTCGGAAGTTCATACCTGGGGTCTGCTGTTCTCAAGAGGGCCTTGAAGGTGGGTTCATCAACAATGGAGGCTGGATACATGCCCTCGCAAATTAAGCTGATGACTGCGGATGTCAGTTCCTGATGTTTTTTGTTTTCATAGTTCTGGTAGGTCTTCATGATGAGGCTATCTTGAACAACCTGCTGCGACGACTCGGGCTTGATTTTTGAAAATGCTGTGGCAAAGGCTTCCCTCATTTGCTCAGTGTTACTTTTCACAAACTCACAGAATTCGTCAGGGTGATTTTTCTCAAGGTGGTAGGAAAGGTTGGACGTGTTTCCTGAATAGGCAATTTGTGCCATGCAAATACGGCAGTAGATCTTCTTCCACTGTAATATGCATCCTTCTGCATTGGTATCAAACCCAAAGTACTTCCACACTTTACTCTTTGCTCTTGGGTGAGCCACTAACTTTAGGTCTGATGGGGAACCTTCTAAACTTTTATTCTCCATCGCTTCTTGGCCACCGTCCCACCTTTTGATCCTTCACTCATTAATGAGTACCTGATAAAGGCAGCAAGATAAAGATACAATGAGAAAGCACAAGTTTGACCACACTCAACTATGTGAAATCAGCGTTTCTGTGAATGCATCAAGAAACCTACCTTACTAATTACATTTGCAAATTTCAAGATGAGATTTGCAGGAAGTGTGACCTACAAGAAGCCCAACAGAATGTCAAAAATTAAAAAGGGTTTTAATATATCACATTCTGCTGTGAAACTGAGCTACAAGATCTGTGTAAATCTTGTTTCTGGCATTACATAATTCTGGGTAGAGAAAGTGTAATCACCACCACAGAGTTGATACATTACTGTCATACAAACGGGTCATCTGCTATAGCATTTTCCTGCCTCTTAAGTTAAGGTTAGACCATCCTCTTGCCTAAGAATTACTGAACTTTGCTGTTAACTTTTAGTTCAATTGAAACCTCATACTGAAGGAGCAAAAGTTTTCTTGTTTAATTTGAAAGAAGTTTTGTTTGTTCCAGCCTTTGCTTTTAAAAAAAATATAAAAAAATCTGTGATGCAAATTATAGCACTAATCTGCTCCTCTGAAATGTAAAAATGTATTCTGACTGAAAGAAAAGGAAAAGGAGCTTGAACCTACATGCAGATCAACAATACACGTCTGACACCTTTCCTGTCCCTTCTCTTTCTGAAATCAAAGCCATCTCCTGAACTACTAGTTCACAGTCATGGTTCCTGGAATAACAGTGCATTATAATTACAGGAAAAGCAGACAGGGAAGCATTGATAAATGTTATTATCCACATCAGCTAAAAAATAATTTTTCTGTATTTTCTTCAAAAGGCTAGAGAAGTCAGGAGGGGGTGACACTCCAGAGATGAGTGTAGCAAGACCTGGCAATCTGTACCTCAATATCTGCACAGGAAAATGCTTCTTGTGCAAACAGTCACATGCAAGCACTGCTTGAGGCCTACAATGTCTCTGTGCACAGGACCAGCAGCTGGAGCTGGTTTCACCAAAAAGCCAAGTCACAGCACAGCATGACTGTACCCTGACGCTTCTCTATTTCTTCCACACCACTGTGACAGCAACAAGATCTTTGCCAGGGCCTTGGTCAGGACTGGGAAGGAGAAGAAAGCTATCAGTTAAACATGGATACAACCTCCTCCGCAAAAATCCAGGGGAAGAGAACAGGAGAGGAACATCATAAGCATCAGACTGAAAGCAATGGCATTGCTACTTCTCTGCTCCTCAGGAGCCGTACCTGCACCCAAGCCCAGAAATCCTCAGGTTGAGGGCAAGGAAGAGACTGCCTGGTTGGGGTAGGAAGAAACAATCTGACTTTTTCATGTTGCTGCAAGGGAATATAAATAAAAATAAATGTATTTGTGCAAGCTTCTCTGTCGATGAACATTCTCTAGAAAAGACAGTTTTCTCTCTGAACTATAGTTGGTATTTAGAACCATTTTCTGGATGTCTTGAATGAAAAACCAAAGACAGGTTAACCAAGATGAAACATATTTATCTAAACACAGCTGTCGGGTTAGAAGCAGAGTGAGAGATGCAGGGCAAGCATTTTATTGGATTTGTTCTGAAGATTTATTTCTGGGTGTAGACATTTTGGGCTTTTTTCCTGAGGGAGGGGCAATGTTCTGCCTACTAGCATGCCTTCTACTCTGATTCATTTAGTGCCTCTAACTTGTCAGGATAAACTATTGATTCAACATGGTAATGCTGCCTAATTCCAAAGACGTGCATATCAATAGCACCAAGGTATGCAATCCCACAAAAAGTGATGATTTTGAAAGACAAAGTGGTGCAATGTGTAATGATGTAACCCTGCCACAGCATCAGACTGCGCATTGACAAGACATATCAATATATATTATTATTGCTTTTAGATCCCTCCATTTCCATCCATGACAGGGTGTCTCAAGGAAGCATAGAGGCTCATGGCATTTCACTAAATCTTACAGTTTCTTCTGCAGTTATCTGGGAATTCCTGAAAGCAAGGAGGAAGGCACCGTATTAAAAAACGTTGATGTGTCTTTAATATCTAAACTTAGTATGACACACCTTGGATCACAAAAAGTTCATCACTGACTGACAAAGTAGAAGTTAGAGTATGGGAGTGTTACAGACTCACCCCACCCTTCATTCTTATGTAGGTTACGGCTTTGCCATTGTTTTAAGATGTATCTGGCACTTGGTGACAGTGGCACAGAGGAGCATTGCCACAGCTAAGGATATGCCAGCATAACACAGCCTTTATTATAATGATGTAAGCCACACTTCAGCTGTCATAATAGCTCAAATATAAACTGCTAATCATCCCTGCCTCTCCTAGAGTGTTACACAGTAAAACTGGCATTAGGAACACAAACCAAAAACTCCACACCTGTCATCTTTCTAAGAGGTAAACCTTTCCTTTTTCCGTGAAAGTGTTTCCAGCCTAGTCTTGGCAAGAACAGCAGCAGCTTCAACTCTGAGGCAAGCTGAAGACACCAGTATCTGCTTGAATAAACTCCACTGGGAATGAAGCACCTTGCTGCCTTTGGGAAGTGTCTCAGCTTGTTACAAGGACAGCTGATGGAAATGCTCTCTTTTAGCTTGCTGAACTTTCCATGGTAAAAAAATATAGTCCCACTACGGTTTGCTGAAAAACCCTGTGCACACAGAAGCCTCCAGGCTACAAACCTGCCTATTTCTTTCTCCCTTGATTCCCACCCACATGAAACAGAGCACACCTTCGGAGAAGCTGCTGTTTCCCTCACTTCCTCCATGCAGCTGGCTACTGCACCACCAGCCAGTACTAGTGCTGAGGTTTCTAAGAGCCTGCAGAGAGGATCCTCTGTTGGCTTTGAAGCACATTCATCTGCCACAGGAGGAGGAGAAGGAGGAGGAGGAGGTGGTGGAGGTGGAGGAGGAAGAGTCCAGATTTCCTGGCCCTAGCACCTCATCCCCGTTGTCCCTGGGGCAGGGTGTGCTGCCTCCTCACACTTCTCAGACCCCTTTCATTCTCCTAACAAAAATCCATGACTTCCCTCTCCAGGTTAGGCCTTGAGCCAAAAACTGAAACACGAGTGTCAACTCATGTCACAGAGAGCACAGATTCTACCCTTGCATCAGGCAGGGCTCAGTTTCCCCAGTGTCGAAGAAAATTGATCAAAGAAAACACATATAAGAGTCACTTGGATTGTGAAACCAAGCACGGGGAGCTTGGGGGTGTGAGGAAAGCTGCCCTTCCACCTTAGCTCTGCCTCCTTGTGCATGCACAGGGATGGCACCCTGTCTACCTATAGGTATTGCTGTCCACAACCCTTGCCTCAGTCAGTACAGAACCAACACATGGTTTCCTCACTTCTGAAACTAGCTTAATAACTCTCTCAGGTGTGTGCATGGGTGAGAGGGTTTAACTGCTAGATGCAACTTTATTTTTGCTTGCCATTAATCTGTCCTACCTGGTCGCTTCTCTACACACCTCTGGATGATTTACAACCTGGAACTCATCCAGCTTTGATCAGGAAGTGCTTGGTCTGTCATTATGGTTTACTCATATAAAGTAAAAGCCTTCGATACATGAATCAAAAGATGCATGTTCCCAAATCAATATTTCATGATTAATTGTAAAGAAACTTGGTACGAATGTCACTGAATAATTAGAAACTGGGGCAAATAAAAAATACATACGAAATTTCAATCACTTTTATGAAGAACAGGAGTCACCTTTAAGGTCTTCCGAACTTCATCCACGTTACTACCTTCTTCAGAGTCAGGTTTCTACACATCACAGGTACAAAACTTAACTAAAAAGACTTGAAACTACTAGAAAGCATTTAGCATTTGGGCTTTCCCTATCAAATTTCAATGAATTATGTACAGTAGAAGAGATAATGCAGGAGGAAGATGCCAAACAAACTCCCTGAGAAGTTTTTAAAGTATGAAAAGGGAATATTTTTCTTATATAAATGATTTTTGTTATCAGTAGGATGACTTTTAGTGATCAAATTTCCACTGGTAATATCCTGGTGCCACAATTAATATTAATTTATCTTTTATCAATCCACTGATTAGATCTGTGTTTTTAAAAAGCTATTTATATCAAGAACTTTAGTCATGCAGGGCTTTTTTTTCCCCCCTCCAACTAATTAAGCGCTGTAAAAGAAGTCCAAGCAGTAATTTCTAATGAAACTACTAATCATTTAAACCATTGAACACTAACAGAGTTTACACTACATATTGGCAGTTATATCATTTATGCACTTACTACTTGCAAAAAAGTTTAACCTAAGTTGCCCTTCATTTCTGCACTTTCCTGCACGCTGATTTTAGTTAGCGAAAACAATTGCTGACTGCGCCCCAGTTATCATCCCAGCTCTGTATTCCTTTCCCTGAGCTTCAAGATCAGAATTTCACGTCAACTGAATACTGAATAATACTGTCTTTTCATTTGCAACAACACTTACCAAGTTTTTGCACTGAGTCTAGATTTCAGGGTTTAAAATGTCCTCTCTCTACAAAACGCTGTCTTGAACCCCATCTATAAAAATCAGATAAACTGCAGTAGGATATGACAGAACAGATGGTCACTTTTAAAAGCCATGTGAAAGCGCATGTGCCCAGAGCTTGCAACTCTTAAGTTAGGGTCAAGAAAAAATAAAAAAAAAATGAAACTACTTTGGTTTACTTAGATTAAAATCCAAGAACACTTCTTCTTGGCAAAGGTGAGAAAGCAAGCTTTTCTTGGAAAATTCAGAGGCAGAAGGGCTGCACTACCACCAGACCGCTTCACTCACCCACAGAGCTCAAGGATGAGCCACCGGGCATCCCTCTGTTTTAAACCTTCCACAGGAGAGCTGCACCACTGCTGTACAAAGCGTGGGAACTCCGATGAGGAAACTGTGGCCAAGGGAGCCAGGATCGGACGCATGGTTGGATCTGCTGCCCCGTCCTGCCCTTTCCAGCCTCGCTTTGCCGCTCCAGGTTCTCCCCAGTAAGGCACCCTGACAATAAAATGCCTGTTCTTGTAAGAATAGATGTAGAAAATTTTAAACATACACACCTTTCCAGAGTATAGTCTGAAAAAATTACTTGGCGTTTTCTTACAGCAACTGTAGTTTACTGATCCAAGCTTGTTCTAACAACACTTTTCCTTTTTGTTGCACTGCCACCGCTACTTTGAAGTTATTATGGAAACAAGGTTAATCTGGGTAAAAAGGTTCCAGCTGACAAGCGGATTCACTTTTTTTAAGCAATCGCTGGGCACAGTGAGTTGGAGCAAGGTAGCAGGTAACTGCCAAGGGGGAACCGCGTGTGAACAACTAGCCGAGGAGGAAACCACTTGTCCTTGGAAAAGACACCCTGAGTTAGGGCTCAAAGAAAACTTTTCACATCTGTCAAACCTTCCCTGGTCCTACTCAGGCAAATGATCCAACTCAGGTTGGATCTTCACTGCCTTCCTCCAGCATTTCCAAATTCAACACTTTTTTTTAATAGTAGCTAAGAGCAAACTGCAACAAAACACTCGGGTCACATTTTCGTCATGCTTTTTCTCTGTGGTTCAAAAAAAGATTTGGAAAGCGTTACACACCCTAGGCACAATACCCAATTTTGCTCTGCCAAGAAACACTAATGCTAGAAAAATGCACAGATGACTTCAAACTGTACGCACATCTACTCTTCCTGTCACCAGGGTCCTCTCGTTTGTTTGGGTGTTTTTTTGCTGTCTTCTGAGAATAAGAAAGGGAATCCCAGCAGAAGAATCAAGAAAGAACAAAAAGTAGACAAAGTGCTACCCAAGGATGCCACATGTGATGAAATGGACAAATACACTCTTACTGTGTGGTGTCCTATCTCCTCCCCAGTAAGTCAGATACTCTCTATACCAATTTCCTCATCTGCCTCAACTCCTCACTGAAACACTAGGCCCTCTCAATACTACTTTTTTTACTGTTCCTCTGGTTAAAACTATCGACAGGGCCACAAAAGCTCCCTGGCTGCTAAGCAGAGGAAGTTAAAGGCATAGACTTGCATGCAGTTGTACGCTTGTCTCTGATGATAACCCATGCATCCGTCCGGACTCGTAGTTTGCTCTAAGTTTATAAACTCAGAAGTATTTTAAAGTCTTTAAGAGTCATGAGAGGAAGAAGGAAATTGAGACTGCTGTTTTTTTTAGGAAACTCAAAAGTCTGCTCTAGTTAGCATTAAACATGCTGTTGATCCAAAACGGAAAAGTGCAAAAACCTAACTTCTCAAACAAACGACTAACCTGGAGTCCTTTCGAAAAAAACTACAAGTGTCACTCACTTGTAAGCTTAAAGGCTGTCAGCGAGTGACGGCCGGTATCAAAGATTAAGCTTCTGGAGCGTGGGTTCGTTCCCCTCCTGGACCGGCCGGGACGGGAGGCCGGGGCCAGCGGTCCCAGCCGCCCTGTCGGGGCGGGGGCACCGTGGGAGGCGGCGGTGGCAGGAGCTGCCCGCCGCTACCCGCCTTCCGAGCACCTACCTGGGCAGAGGGAGGGAGGGAGCGCCCGCGCGGCTCTGAGCCGAGGTCTGAGGCGACACCGTCAGAGAACCAAAGAGAGGAAGAGGAGAAGCGGGGACCCCCGGGCGCAGAGCCCCCGCGCCGCCTCCCGAGGCCGCAGTCAGGCCGGCGTGCAGCCAGGCGCCCGTCCCCCGCCCCGCCCCG
>VXAY01007342.1:1915766-1956008 GCA_013399855.1 Oxyruncus cristatus
CGGCGGGGAGGCGGGGGCGGTGTGACAGCCCGCCCGGTGCGGCCGGCGGAACGGGGACGCAGTGACCCGCTGCCAGGTCTGTGACAGCTACAAGCAGGCAGTGCCCAGGCGGGGTGAGGCACACAGCGCTGCCTCATCATCCCGTGGCTGAAAGCGCTTATCGGGTTGTCCCACCATTTCCCTTCTCTCTGGCACAAAGGAAGGGCTGCTGCTGACTCCCACGGGCACCGCTGGGGCTGGACACGGCCCCTGTCACCTCGGGCATCCCTCAAACTCTCGTGATCTCAGTTGCAGGTACCGATTTCTTCAAATAAAGCTCAATATACAGAACTTTCTTACACCAGGAGCCTGAATTTTATACCAGCCTCACGAATGCATTCTTTACAGTGATACCTGTTGTATCGAATGATATGTTTGGTGGTACCAGTTTTCAGTGCTCATCCTTATTTTTAAAACGCCAAGTACTCGGGACAGGAGAGCACATCCTACCTACCAGTTCTTCTGGTAGGTGGCTGGTTTCGGCTACAGGAAATACAGCGCCTAGTCCTAACGTCGTGGTTTTCATTCAAGAATTGGAAGGTTTTCATAAATGCAGATGAGTTTCAATATTGATACAAAACAAAAACAAAACAAAAACAACAACAAAAAACATTCACAATAGGAGACATTGACCTATATATTCAACTTCAAATCTTTACGTCACTTTTTGTCTTTGAGAATGACGGGAAGTCATACAAAGGTCTGGAAGTGCATTTGAAATGTAATGTCTTCCTACCCTTTAAAAAAAATACGCATACTTTCTTGAAAAAAATACAATTAACAACATACTTTTTCAGCGTCAGATCACATTGCTGAGAAGAACTGACTTTCTGTCTTCTCTCAGAAATACACATAAAGTAACAGCATAGTGTCTAGTTGCTCCAAGACAAAACCAAGCATTTAATTTTATGTATCTCTGGTGATTATTTTTTTTATTAACATATGAAATTATACAAACATAAATAATAAACATCGTGAAGTTACATCAGTGAGGGATTCATTCTTAATGTATATTTTTTTGCAACCATGCATGGAGCAGTAAAAAGAGCAACACATAAAAAGACATGAAAGAGGAAACACTGACATTTAGTAAACGTGAATTATTCTTTCAACTTATCTCAGTAAAAATCAAATCTCGACTCTTTTAAGTTGCTTTACATACTTAGAACTACAGCATTAATGAAAGCTCTTTAAACATTAAACTGTGAAACTTGCCTACAGTGTATTTACACAATCTATATATAAATATACCATGCTTTCTCAGGTTTTCTAGTATCATAGAATCAATTGATGTGTAGTCAAGCTACTGCAATAAATACTCCTCTGTCTTTTTTCAGACAACGCTATCCAAAGAATTAGGCTAAGTGGGGAAAACCTGATGGGTTAACATTCTAGTCCTGTTGGTCCCATAATTTTTCTCAGGGTGTTACAATTATTTTCAATCCTTTGTGGTTCATGAGTACAGCTTCACAGAAAGGATGAGGAAAAATTGTTTAGACAGTATTAAATTATTTTTTCCAAAGCTTTATGGGGCATGGAGGAGAAATGAAAATATTAACAAAAGGCTGTAGTTCTTTGATTCTTTTCAAATATTGTCTTATAATACACTAATATTGTCCTATAATACCCTAATTTTAGTCGATACTTCCTTTTCCTTGGTTTTCAATAGTCTGCATCTTCTTATTGATACTTTGGGTTTTCCTCTTGCAATCATTTACTGCAAAGCCTAAAGTATTCAGGCCAGAATGTCATCCATCTACTTTAGAGACCTCACTGAGATGTTATTATCTCCATGAAATTTTAGGTGTCTTAGCCCTAGAAGGGACAAAAGGAACAATCTAATTCCTCAGGTTTGCTTATTGGCACAGGACAGAGAGAGAGGCACTTCTGAAGGCCTGCAGAAAATTTACAGCTTTCTTTGAGGCACCTAGAGTGCCTTCTTTCCATTGACTGCAAGTGAACTCACAGTGCCAACCTGCAGTTAGTGCAGTGGTATCTTCTTGGAAACTCGTTCAGAAACACTCCTAACACTCCATCAAAGCATGATCCAGCCTCTCTGTCCCTCCTGAAGGACTGACATTATTGAGATCTCAGTGCTTCTATCCACATTTTGCATAAAGATGCAAAAACCAATAAGAAAGGAAGTGAGTGATGTTTTTAGACTGTAATTAAACTCTGAGATCAAACTTCCCAGCAGAATGGCATAATCAACAACCATCGGGTAGTATGGATGGTAGGTGTTGCAGCTGAGGGCCTGTGCAGCCAGGAACATGTGAGGCATGGGGCCACATCAGAGAATACAAAAACAAACCCAAGGTTATCCTAGCAGTTCAGGCACTCTCTGGCACGGGGTGGAGGGTTATGAGGTTATGCCTTGTTATTCTTGTCTCCTGTATGACACATCTTTTCCAGTTATGTGAGTTTGCTCCCCTTGGTTTTTCTCCTCTTGAGTTGAGAACTGGAGCCAACAACTCCTAATAACCACTACACAGTGGTTCAAGTTCAGTAGGAGAGGTTGAAGCTTTTTCCCCAAGCATGGTGTAATAGTTGGGGCAGTCTCGTAAGATGTCGGTGACACATCAGTCCCTCTCAAATGGTAAAATGTACACTTGCGCTCCTGTGCTTGGCTCAACACACACTCTCAACCTCACACACGTATGTCAAAGCTGATGGCCCATGCCGGCAGAAGCCAGACATAATTCTGACTGCTGCTAATTTTTCAGGCTTCTAAAAGGGATTTAAATGCCTGTCTTCCTAAGCTGGATTGTATTGGGACTTGAGGCAAGAGATAAGTACCTATCTTCCCAGAACAGGATCTCCTTAGCATGTGTGGGTGAATATAGTTAAATGCCCGAGGAGCTTTCAGGTTCAGTAGGGAGTTGCTCACAGTAATAGGCAGTGCTGGGAAACAGTCATTTGGGATTGCATCTGGAATTCATGTAAGCTTTTGAGCACCTGCAGACAATTTTGACAGACTGCATACACCTTTTTTTTTCCCCTCCCTTTATGCAAAAGAAGAGTAGTTTTAGATACCCTCAAACTAAGCATCGTTTTGCCTAATATTGGCATTTTTGCGTAGCAGGACTATATGGAACAGTAAGCTCTTAGGCAGTCTTAGCAGTAGCTTGGGGAGTGTCAGTTACTTGGAAGAGGAAAGAAATTTTGCCAGTGGGAGAGGTGTCTGCCAGCTACTCAGTAGAAAGTCCCAGGGACTGAGAACAGGCTCCTCTGCTGTGGGCAATCATTTGATGGGACACCTTTATTTTTCTTAAGTAACACTGAGGAAGATAGATAGCAGACAGTGTGGGACCGACCTCTGCGTAACAACCAGTACTACAGCATTTGCCCATGAAGAGGGATGACTTTTGATCTCTCTCAGTCTTTTTCAGATCTTTCACTTTTCAAGAAAGTGGTCTCACTGTGAAAAACTGACCCTTGACGGTGAGGCTGTAGTCATAAGGATGTAAAGCCCAGAAACACAGTAAAGCAAAGAAATCTAAGGGTTTTTAAGCCTAGCATCTAAGTTCATGGGAATGAGGCGACAGTGTTCCAATCCATACTCCCTGAAGAGCCTACGCTTTTTAGACTAGAGAAGAACAGAACGAAATATGGACTAATAAATGCAAAGTCTGAGAATAGGGACAACTTCCCCTCTTGCACCAAATGCTCAAACCTCTCAGCTATTATGCAAGAAGCATAGTGTGCTTATTACTCCTGCTGAGGTTTTTTTAAATTGACCATCTCTGCAGCAACTATTGTATTTGTCCATCTAAGTTTTCAGTGCATGTCACACTTTCAGGAGGTGTCTGGTCTGGAAAGCCTGGAGAGTGAGTAGTTGGGTCTGAGTTTGCATTCTCCTCCCCTCATATGCCTTCTCCATATCAGGTAAGTTCTGAGTATCCCCTCTGCAGTTTAGTCAAGGCTCAGAGGCCAGAATCAGAAGAAGGTATGCAGAAAAAAAAGCAATAACAAAAATAAAAATAATTTTTAATAAATCATCAAATGTGTTTACACACAAAACTTCTACAGGAACATAAGTATAAAGCAGGTGAGCTGGTAACAAAAATACACAAGCTTTTGTTAAAAACTTTTGCCATAAACCACTTAAAAATACCAAATCTCTGGGTATTAACAGCCATCAAAATGTACTCAGTAACTTAACTTGGCCAAAAGAACAAGTCAAGTGGAAATTCTAGATGTAACTGGTATTTCAGCAGTGGATATTAGTTCTTACATAATTCCTGGATTTATTGGAAAATGTCTGTAAGTAGATAAACTGATTGATTAAAATACATGGAGTTTCAAAAGCCCTTTGACAAGATCCTGCACAGAAGTGATGATAAGCACTCAGGGGGTAAGAATCAGCATATTGAATGGAAACAAAACCCCACAGTAAAACAAGAACAAAACAAAGTGATTGATTTCCATTGGGAAATCAGAGCAAAATAAGAGCAGGGTGTCATGCTTCCATTCCACATCCAACCCTGGCTAACGTTCCTTAATGTCTCAGATGGGATAAGGGAAAAGCTATTGCACCACATAATGGCAATGTGTTATTTCTGTTAGTCAAGGCAGAAGAAGAGCAGAGGAATTTCAGACAGATTTAAGTAAGCAAGGTGTACTGGCAATATTCCACTACCAATAAAATAATGCTATTGAAAAAAGATTAATTATGCCCACTATAGAAATAGATTTGTTGACAGTTCATTTGTGTTAAAACAAATCTAGTGTCAATAACTGCCACGTGGTTATTTCAGTGTTTGTACAGGGATGTCTGCAAGCACCTGGGGCATTTCCTGTGCAACACTGCTCAACCTATAGCTAAGACTATTTTGTTAACATTCAGCAAACAGCCAGGAAGATTATTATCGTCCAAAGCAAGAGTTTTCCATGACATCCTGGTCCACCATGCCTTTGATCTCTTCCTTAGATAAACACATCTTTCATCAGAGACATGGTTAGCTTCATTCTGATATGAAGGAAATAAAAAAGCAGAGTCGCCCCTCAAAAACTGGGCATCATGGGTTGATCTGCACCTGTATTTTTGTTGCAGCTGCTTGCAAGAATACCGAGTACTGCATACAATAATATTACGCAAGGCAGGGTTTGTGAGGAGAATGGAGCAGACAAGCTTTCAGGTACAGGTAATCCTGCCCGTATGCTTGACCAAGTGGGACTATGACAACACCAGTACTATTAGTATTAAAGGTTCAGTAGCAGTGCTCACTGGTCTCATTTGTGCTGTCTGCAGGCACTTTCCTGAAGACTAAGCTCACTGCTGTTGCAGCTGGAAAGTCAGCTTCAGGAAGCAGTGGGACTGAATCCTGTGAAGACATGGGAGCCTTGGTTTTGAGCATGTCAGCCATGTTGAGTCCCACCCATTACAGATATACAGGTGACTCCACACCACAAGCAGGGTGTTCTCACACTGACGATGGATGGGTGACCAGGTCAGGGAAGCTGGGAGATGGAGTTTGAATGTCAAGATCTTCAGAGCTGGACAGAAATGGCCAAAGTGGCAAGGGCTATGCCTCACAAAAACGCATGTGAGGCTGGGGCTGTGGCTAATGTTTTAGACAGTTAGAGGAGGCACCTGCAGCTGCCTGAAGAGGGCAGTTCTTACCTGTTGTAAGCTTTTCATACAGCTTAAAGTGACCTGGCATTGTGCCCCAGTTGTCTGTGTGTGCCTCTCAGTAGCGTGAAGATACTTTTCCTCATGTGTTCCTGTTTCAACAATTGACTTCTTAGACGGGAACTAATACGTCTTTAGGACCCACACTGCTTTTGCACTTGACTGCATAGATTTCCTGGGCTCCCTGGGGGCAGGTTCTGCCTGTAGCTCTGCAACTTGAGCATGGGAAGATCATCGCTTATTTTTGTTGTTATGGTTAAAGACTGGCTGGGGTGTTTCCAGCTGCCTGTCTCTATCTAGACTGTGGCATATGAGAGAGAAAATGCAATGATGGTTAAAGAGGTGCATAGAAAAGGTTGGAGGGAGGATCAGGCCAAAACATGAGGCAAATGCTGAGCAAAGGAAGAAATGCAGGTGACACAAGATAGGAATTGTGAGAAATGCTACAGGTGGATTCTGTAGCATTTTCTGATCTGTAGGCTGAGGATGTCTGAAACCAAGCAGAGCTGAAAAGCCTTGTCAAGTGAAACCATCCATCCTGTGACAGGGCTGGGGCTGGGGCCACCCTAACCCCAGGTGGAGCTGTGCTTATGGGATGTGCGAGGAGGTGGACCATGAACAGGAAGGATGCTACCTGAGCGACCTGAGCTGGGAGGTGTCTGAAGCCTGATGTTAACTTTTTCCCTTCTATGTCAAATATACTGGGGAATTATTGAGAATCAGAAAGGGTCTGGCAGTTCTTTAAGCCCACTCTACACTTCTTTTTATGCTTCCCTCTGGCACAGATGCTTTGTACTACTCTTTGTCAATGAGTCCTCTCTCTTTGATCTCCCTAGACACTTCTTACTGCTGCAGCTTCTTCTCTAACCCCCTCAGCAGTCTCTGCACTGTTACTTCTTCTTGTCCTGGGACAGCCAACACTCTCTCCCATTTTTCCCAATTCCATCTCACTTTCTAATCACCCAGACAAACCTGTCTCTCTATCTGCCTACAATCACTGGATTCCTTTTTCTCTTGATCACACCTGCCTGTCAGTTGTCCAAAAAGATTACGTACGCCTTGAAATTTCCACTTACTATAATAAATGAATGATTGCAGCATTATATAACTTGTTTATGTTGGGCTTGGGGAGTACTGGTTTGGACTTTGGATATTCAATAGCGTTATATTAATTTACTAAGCACAAAGCAACAGTGAAAAAAGCTCACATGGCCAGGAAATTAACAGACTTGACATTTTAAATTTAAAGGGAAAAGTTAAACAAAATAATAAGGAGTTCCTGCTATTCTTGAGGACAAATCCACATACAGCATAGATGAGGTAAGAGCAGACACCTGCAAAACCCTTTCTCATTCTGTGCCCTTGGGGTGATATAAGTCTCTGTAAACACTGAGCTTTATTTTTCATTCTTCATCTCATCTTTGTCAGTATAAAATCAAATCATAGTGTGATCAGTGCCGAATTGCCTTAAGAAAAACTGCAGAGAAGATTCAGCAGGGCTTACACCTTACACTTTCTCCTCTAGCATTTGTCTCTGAGGAAGCGCAAAATGTTCTATAATTGTAGTTTTATCCCCTAGAATGTATGCCCAAGCAATTATAAGAGAAAATTCATTCTGCTGATAAAAATAATTTAAAGGCTGGAGAAAGCCAAGGGCTCGTCCTGGCAGTTGTTAAGAAGACACTATCAGTTTTGTTTTGTCACTGGAACAGGCTCCCCAGGGAAGTGGTCATTGCACCAAGCTTTCCAGAGTTCAAGGAATGTCTGGACAATGCTCTTGGTCACGTGGTTTATTTTCAGGCAGTCCTGCAAGGAACAGAGAGTTGGACTCGATCCTTTGGGGCCCCCTCCAACTTGAAATATTCTATAATTCTATGTCTGATTCCAATTTTACATACGATATTAGTCTTCATATTTTTCTGAGGTCATAAACTACTTTGATGATACATAATCCATTACTTATGATAGTTTAATTTCCAAGTCTATTAAAACAGCAGTTTAATTCAACATCATCATCACATCCCAATCTGCTGAGACAGTATAGAATGAAACATTGGACATTTTTAAAAATCTCTCACTAGAGATTCTCAAATATGTAACAAAGTGGCTATTTCTCAGTCCCCTGGCTGCCCTGAGAGCTGAGATTGCTCAAGCCTTATAGATGAAATTCAGATTCCCATGAGGTGCAGTGGTTAGAAATGGTGCATTTCAGGTTCTGGATTAGTCTTAGTTTCATATTGTTTTCTAATCTGCTGCTGCTGTTTCAGTAATATCAACCATTTGCATTCAGTATTTAATGATAAACCTAACATAAAGGACTCAGGTATCACTGCTTGTATATATGTTAAATTTTTAGGTTCTAGTTTTGGTTGTGGATTTTTTTTTTTTGTGTATGTATGTAAGAGCATGTGTTTAAGTACAAGCATAACATTATAAAATGACATAGGTATTTCACATGCATAAGAAGCTTTTAAAATGATTTTATAACAAGTATTTTTCATCAAGTAAAAGGCCTTAATCCAAACCAACCAACAATTCAAGTGATGAGTTGCAATCTTTAAAGCTATTTCTTATAGCTAGGCTATTTGCTTTCTAGAAACTCTCAAAAAGACCAGTCACTCTGACTGTTAATTGATAAGTTTAGGATAAGCTGCTTTAGCATTACAGAACATTTTATTCTATAATCCTGGCTAGACCATGTTTCCCTACCCCCTGACTTCACTTCAAAGCAGATTTTTCTATGGTCTAGATTACTAAAGTGAGTTTAGACAACTTTGCATAATGAAAAAAAAAAAAGGATATACGTATGCATTGTAAATGTATATGCACATTTATATGTACAGACAGTAAAATAACATTTTGAAATGTTATTAATCAGGTGGAAGGAGAATGACATTTCCTGAACCCAGTGAGTGAATAGGGAAGCATTTAAAGGCATTGGTTTATGCTGTTACTCCTTTCCTCAAAAGAGTAGGGATCTTTTTGTATATAAATCACATTACAGCATCATTAATACTTTGAATAAAAGAGTTATATTTGCTATAACATGCACTTGTTACATAAAAATTAGAGATGGAGAACAAATTCTCCTGGTAACCACATGTTCAAGTTGCAAGCCTTAGCAAACAGAATTGGTTTTTATCTATGAAAAGTGTAAATCCAAGAGCCTTTACTACCGTTCCAGATTAAAGAAGATCAAGCACCTAAAACCATACGTTACATACAGGGTGAGTGGCTTTATGCTCATAGTTTCACTGGCTGGGTTTCTTATTACAAAACAAGGGGTTTTCCTGCAATTTGCATGTTCAGTCTTGCACCTATCTCACTTCTGGCCAACTTAGTTTTTATTGGGGTTTTGCTTCTTAATAATAAGATTATTAAGAGTCAATTCACTGTGTTTAAGTATTACTTTTTTCAAGGAAAACTGAAGATAACAACTACATTTTGTATCTGGCTTCCCCTGTTTTTTTGTTTGTCACAATATCAATTATGCCCTGGTTTTGCGTTGTCTTGCAACCAACTGTTTAAGATACATCATTAAAAGCAAAGCAAGGATCTGATTGTACCACTTTTGCTGTTGTTGATTAAATAGGGAAAATATGAAGTCAAAGAGAACTTGACTGCTTCATCAAAATACACTTTGTTTACAGAAAAGTGCACAAATTTGCTTGTATTTAGGCCCAAAGAAATGTCTTTTTTTTTTTTTTCTGCAGGTTTAATTTTCCCTGTATTTAATTATTAATTTTCCCTGCTGCCAATCAAATGGTTAGTTTAAATCACGATGTTATGAAAGAAAATTGTACTCAGCTTCCAAAATGCATATGAATGAAAGCATGATCTGTAATTCAGGGACAGGATTAGACACTGAACAGCCACATTGGATGAGACAGAGAATCAGCACAGATTTGTATATATCTGTTACAGAGATCAGGATCATGTATCTCAGAGGGCAGTTTAAAATCTTCTCAGCAGACAGCTTCCTACATGGTAGTTTCTACTTTTCTTCTCATCTTCACCTATTATACTGCTACTTTTAGTAATAGTTGTTATGTTAAAATTCCACAGATTTGGTCCATTTTTGCCTTGTTGTCATTAATTGTCTCTTTATATGTATTTGATATGTAGAGGATACTCCAGATTATTTTTTAATTTTATTGTTTCTTCTATCTGTGCTCCATTTCCTTTATATCATGCCAAAAAATATTTTAACATTTTATAATTTACCACCTTCTAATTTCAGTGCATAGCCCTTTATTTCTGTGTGAGGCAGGAGAGCAAAATTCCTAGTCTATCTTTAAACCATTTATGTACTGCTTTTTGTCTTACTCTTTTCCTGTTTATTGAAAAAAGGCTTTTAGGTCTCCTCAGAGGGAATTAACAATACAACACAACGTTTTAACTTTTATTTAGACACCCCCTGTTCACAGTGTACTATGGAGTGTCTCTTAATGTAACTGAGACCAATACATGGAAAGAGGTGTTGGTATAAGTGTAAACTAAGCAGAGACTGAAGTATGAGTAATATGTGAACCACTGACAAGGGATGTTCTTGTTAAGGCCTGCACAGAACTGGCTAGTCATACGATGCTGCTCTCTACCCTGTTTTGAACTGCAAGGTCATATGAAAATACAGATGACAACTGCACTCAATGTTTTCCAAAAAGTCTGCTCCCAGGCTCTCTTGGCTGTCTCCAGCACTGGTGCAGCTCATTACAACCAGCCAGCACTGACTTTAGAGGGTGAAATCTCTTCACGTGCTGAGAGTAATGAGATCGGTACCACCAATGGAGATGAGCCAGGATCTTAACTAATGCTGCAAAATGGTTTTGAGAGCATCTGCCCTCTCATCAGCACACACAACAGCTCTCCATCTGTGCCATTATCCAGCCATACTCTGGGACTGCATCACCCCTTCACGAATTAGGCCACTATGATACTAAGGACAATATGTAAGTAATATTTTTGCTGTACTTTCTTTTTCCAATTATATTTGTTGGCCACTTGAGACAGGAAGGGAGAAAGGAAGAAAAGAAAGAAAATAAAGCTATTTACAATGAGTTCTTGAAACATTTTAAATATAAGGCTTGGTCTCAACTTTTCCTCTTTCATCATCTGCTTCTGCTACTTGGAATTTTTAGGACTGTTTGAGCCCTGTAATAAATTGTTTGATTTATAGTTATAATGATTTATTCCTGCTGCGGGGGGTGGGGGGGACACCATGCTGATTACTTCTCTCTTGTTTTTGCTGTGTCATTCTCTATGCTCATAGTATGTATTGCAATGGGTTTTCTAAAAAGATGAAAAAAATCAATATAATTTTCTGAAAGAAAACACTTGATACACACATAGATACACAAGCTGCCAACTATATCATATGTGAAAATAAACACACCTGTTGAGTGCACAGATGCTTCAGGTTTTTTCCCAGAAAAAAAATAGTTCCAGATACCAAGAATCAGATGTGTTCCCTGTTATTTTCTTGCTTACACAGACCAATCTATTGCAATCTATTATCTTTGGGGATTTTTGCTATGCACGAGGCTGGCAGTTTCAGTGATTTTCCCTTAATAACTTCAAGCCATTTTTCTGATCATTCTGGATGATGGTCCTACTCAGTACATATACTTTGGCTTTGGTTTTCTTGCTCCCAGACCAACCAGTTTTCATTTATACAAACTACAATGATTCTAGTAGAAAAGCCAGCTGACTGGATATGGTTTTATGTGGTTGGTTTGTGTCCTCTGAATGAAATTCATTCACCCTTTTAGAGAGGCACAAGAAGTACGTGATTTTGAGTGCTCAGGATGTAATTTTTTTGTGCATTCAGGCCTCTTTCGCAAAGGGGAACTTTGCTCTTCTTTCAGTATTAGCATTGTGCCTGCAAATAGAAATCATATTGCCTTCAATTATGCTTGCTACGCATCAGTGGCACACTACTGACTTCAAGAGAGAAGAGAATAGGTTTCACTACCCGGAAGATACATTTCTTGGTAACTTATAGACACTAATAAAAAACTAACACAGATTATTAGGGACTAAAAGCCACATATATCTGAGGTGTGGAGTGATTTACTCATCCCTGTCCAGCGACTCCAGATATTATCATTAATGATGACAGGAAATACTTGTTTCAGGGTAAAACGAGCAAGCAGGTAGTGATGGTGCACACAGCCTCCTTCCATCAGCTCCACGCTCTGCTGCACATTAACTCATTTTCTTGTTTAGGAACCACTCCACAGATTGACTGGTTTTATTTACCAGTCCTCCTAGGCAGACTTTGGAAATGAGAAAAGAAGTGTGTTACCTTGTCTACCTAGTCATTTATTTATTATATTGTTTCCTTGCTTCAGTCCACTCTCTGCAAAGCTTCTGTTTATCTTTCTTCAGGCATGAGGCTGCTGTCTCTGACGTCTCTACAGAAAAACCCAAACCCATGCTCTCATGTCTCCATTCTGTGACTCTTCTGAGGAGCTGGCTGGGAAGGGAGGAGGGTCACTACCAGAATGCCAAGCACTCCCAATTGCCAGCCAGCTCCAGGAGCCTTGGAATCAGAAGAAATCCTTTCCTAGTAATTTTGTGATATCACAAAATTGCAAAATTTTAGGCTTTACCTGTTTGTCAGTATCCCTTCATTTGCCTACGGAATAAACTAATTGAAAATATTCAAGCTAAGAAATAGGCCCTAATGTGTATCTCGAAATTAATATATCTATTAAGATCAGTGACAATTACATGACAAAACCCCTATGCACTAATTAGTAGAGTCAGCACACAAACATTGGTTTCCTAACAGATTTTTTTTTTCTGATTTTTTTTTCCTTCTGAAAATCTGCCAGCTCCTCAAGCATATTTCTTCACCTTCTAATGTTTTGAAAGGCACGGTCACCAATTCC
This sequence comes from Oxyruncus cristatus, assembly GCA_013399855.1. NCBI lineage: Eukaryota > Metazoa > Chordata > Aves > Passeriformes > Cotingidae > Oxyruncus > Oxyruncus cristatus. The sequence continues at coordinate 1,928,331 of VXAY01007342.1, forward strand.
TGCATCTTTAGCACCACCAATTCCAATCAAAATATCATCAATGAAGATGGATACCCCTGTCAGGCATCTTTTTGTCTCCTGGCAGAGTAAGGAGGGCACAGCCAGCATCATAAATCACTTTCCCTTAAAGGTATAATCAAGTGACATGAGAAGTTAAAGGTGTAAAATAAAAGTTTCAACTTCACCTGCCATTTTCTGTGTCACAGAGTAACAAAACCCCAGCACTTGATACAGTCTGGCTCAAGGAAGGAGAAAGGGGCTGCATGGTCTCATGGTCTGTAATGCAAACCATTTCCGTGAAAGTCCTAGTCCTAACCCCGATCCCTGGAAATGTTCAAGTTCAGGCTGGATGGAGCTCTGAGAAACCTGGTCTAGTGGAAAGTTCCCTGCTCACGGCAGGGAGGTTGGAAGTAGATAAGTTTTTAAATCCCTTCCTGCCCAAGCCATTCTGTGATTCTATGATTCTATGGCCAGGCTGCAAACCTGTCAAAAGCCAATTTGCAGCTGTTAATATCTTTACAAGAATGACATAAATGGCTTAGGCTGAGAATTTCCTCTGGTAAGGCATGAAGGGCAAGAATCAAAGCCCAGCGAGCCCATGGAACACATCTCAGTAAGCTTTGATTTTCCTTGGACATGACATCCAACTGCAAAATGAGAGTGCAGAGCTGGGCAGAATATTCAAGAATACTTTAGAAGGGAGGCTGGGGAGGGAGGGCTGGCTTGAAATACCCAGCATCTTTTCAGGTCTGTAACAATAGATGATAAACACAAAATGAAACAGTAACTGGAATCACCTTTCAACACAAAATGTTTCCCTCCACTGATCCTAACAAAAAGGCCTTGTTTCTCTCGGGCAGTCTCTTTGAGCAAGCTGGGAGCCAATCCTTCATCTTCTAAATCACTGGGGGCTTTTCAGCCCTCAGAGTGGCCAGCCTGCTTTTGGGGCAGGTTTCCCAAGAGTGAAAAAAAGCATTGATAGCTGAAATGTAAATGCTGTAGAGGAGCTCTCGTCCAAGCTGGCACTGTCCTACTTTATCACTAGTCTCTGCAACACTGCCTTTCAGTCTCAGATTTGTTTACTGACCATGATACCCCTGCAATTAAGATGTGATTTTGCTCCAGAAAGTGGCCTTAGGTAAAAAATAAAAAAGGGAAATAAAGTCATCACATGATTCCACATAACTGCAAATAATATCTTCAACTACCCTCATACGACATCATTAATTGTTGCTGGGGTTGCAGGGGTGTAACTGGAAGGTGGATTTGGCCTGCAGAACAATAAATCCCATGAGACAACAGCTAGAAAAACACCAGACAAATTGTGCAGCCCAAGACAAGCTGCGGAGCTGATGGGTTGGGCTAAATCATGTTGTAAATGTATAAACTGAAAAAAATGTTCCAGACAGTGTATTCTTCTCCTTAAATCCTCTCAGGTTTCACCTAGAGAAATTAATATCTCTAGGCATAGTCATAAGAAAAGAGGCAACACTTAAGAAAAGCAGTCTTGTGTACAAAAAAATACTTGAGCTCATACTTGAATGGTTTACTGGAAAAATCTTAAGCTATCCATACATATTTTTCTTTGGATAAAAGTAGCGTATTTTTCTCTAAGCTCATAACCCAACCAAGAAGGGAACAGGTCAAATAAATGTTGTCATATAAAGTCAGAGACATTTTATGCTTTGCTAAGGTCCCAGTGCTGAAATGTCTGATGTTAGAAACAATGGAGCAAAAGATTTAAATCACTGAAAGCTATTCTAGAATAAATGTTTCTTGCATAAGTTGCATAGACAGGAAGAAAATAAAAATTAAGGAAAATTGCTCAAATGAAAAGCATAAGCTGTGAATTTCAATAGACAATATGTAGGCTTGCATATTCCAGCTGCCATTGCTCTATTTGGCTTCAGAAACAAAAGTATTTAGGATAATTATAATTACAGCTGGTTAGAATTTCCACGGTCGGGGAAACACTAATATTTCAGCATTTGTTTTCATGCTGAATCAGAATAAAAAGATTCAAATTCCTCTCAGAGAAGAATTATGAAAAATTATAATTCTTAGGTATTTAATATAGATACCGTCAAAACACTGTCCTACATACATCAGTATCTGCAGCATTTAGTTGGAACATATTGTAATGTTGAATATGGTATTCCAATAAGTATATAAAGTCAATATGAAAGGAATAGGAAAATTAAACACTTTCAGTTCACAAACCAGAATGTTTTGATGTTGAACAAGGATGTTGCAGGGGCGATTTTAAGCGCTGTGGAAATGTTTGCACTTTGAAAAAAAAAAATACTTGCTAACCACTGTTGTTTTACTAGCTAACTTTTGACACCTTCCAGCACTATTTCTCTTTGACAATATCCTGATCAGGCAGTCTGTCTGCTTCTCCCTTCTTTCCTTCCTTTCTTTTTTTTCCCTCACATCAGTACGATGACAAAGGAGCTTTATTACTGTATTTGGATTTTTAAATATTTTTTTACAATGCCTGGTTATCTAGAAACCTTCAAATCTTTGGACTAATGTGCAAAACTGAATCCTCATAAAATCCAAGCGAGGGAAGTAAGCAGATAAAATGATGGACAAAGAGAGATACGCATTTCAGAGGAGAGCTAGGATTGGATGCAGCGTAGCCCTGGATCTTAGACAGCTTCAGACTGTCATGCCTCTTGAAAAATGGCTCAGTGCATCAGCTCACAGGAGGGATTGTCCAGCTAAAGTCTTATGCACAAAACCAAATTTTATGTCTTTTTCTGACCACACAATTGATCCATGTGGGAATGCAGGTAGCGGGGTGGTTCACCTGCACGAGTCAGTTAGTTCAGATCAAGGCACTCTCTTCTTGAGGCAGAGCTCCTGTCTGTCCCAGCATTCTGAAAGTATTTGTGAAGCATAATCCTTAAGAAATGTGGTAAAGACATTATGGAAACACAGAAGTCTTATGGCAAAACACAGCATAGGTGCAACTGTGTTCTTTAGCCATAAAGATGATGACTACACTGGAAGGTAGACAAGTGATCCTACACTCCTTGACCTGTATCTGTAGCCCCTTCATCTGCCTCTTCACATCTGGAGAGTGGGTACCGGGCAGGATGTATTCTGTGACACCCTCACAGTAGATGTGTCACCTGCACAAGGAGGTGGCCAGCTCTCCTGGACACACTCACAAATCCCTAGTTCATTGAAAACTCAAGCTGCAGCACAGAATATCTTGCTGTTCTCCTTCTGACAGGAAACTATACCAAAAGCTTTCCTGGAAGTAGGGAAAAATAATTCTTCATGACGACATGTCTCCTACCCAACAGTGAGAGCTGTGGTTCCACAGCCCAGCGTTCGTTCTGTCCCTTCCTTGAGCAGGCTGGGTTCCCCATCCCTGACCTACACAGTCCCTGGAGGGAATACTGCAGTGTCTCCTTGTGCAACTCCTGGGCACCTCTGCCCCTGCTTCGAGTGGCCTGCCCGTGTGTTGGCCAAGCAGAGGATTTTAACAGAGCAGTCTCCACATCCAGGCACCTGCACTTGGTGCCAAAAGATAGGCACTGCAGGGATTTTGCTCTTCACTTTTCAATAAACTGTCTTCGATAATTGCCTTGGCTTTAGCGTGGAAGGTCTCTGGAGTAATGAAAAACTGTTATTTCTAGTACAATGGGATCACTGCCTATAATGGTACCCCTTAATTGATACTGCAGTGCAAATTATGAAAAGCAAGAATATCCAAATATAGAGACACTTGGCCCTCGTGACAGGAAATTAAGGTCTCTTCTCTAACATTGCTGCATGCCCTGAACTCCCACTTCAGTCAAAATGAATTACATACATTCCATATTTTGAAAAACAAGCTCTTAACCTGTACAAACAAGAGCTTATAGAGCTCACATCATGAATGTTCTGGCTATCCCTATAAATATTCAATTCTTTTTCAGATTCTACTAATTTCGTTGGTGTCCTGGCCCAATCAGAGTTAATGGCAAAACTTGGCTAAAAAGAATGAATTACATTTTTTAAAAATAATAAATCTGTGATTATTTTTTTATGGTAAGGTAAAGCAAGAGAATGTTGCTATATCATCTGCAATACAAAATCTTTCATCTTCCTTCCTATTTTTCACACTTTGAGAGTCTATCTGTTTCATCCTGTTGGATAAAATCTTTTTCATACCTGTTCATGTCTTGCTTTAGTGTTGTACTCCTTGGAAGCAATAATGACCAGAAAAAACTCAGACTTCTGAGAATGAGTGTGTTATCTCTACAGTGCCATTTTAATATTTCAAGAACTAAGAGTCTAAATATTTAATCTCCACTGCAAAGTGTCTGAAAAGTGTGGTATTGTCAAACAATAGCAGTAAAGGTGAAAGGTTGCCGATGAAAGATTCAATCCTTCTCTTACTGATGTCAGTGGAAATTTTGCCAGGAAGCTCAGCATGATCAGGGTATAGCCCAAAGTAATCCGTTGTACAGATGATTACATGAAAAGCCCTTCATCATAGCATGACGACTGAGTATTATTACAGTCATGAGACAGAGACACCTTCTGGAACCAAAACCAAGAAAAAGCATGTATTAAGGCTATTCTTCCTCCTCTTTGGCAGCAGCCTTTCATCAGATGACTTTTCACATGTTAGCACAGCTACTCTGGTTTTGGCCACAGCCTGACATGCACAGAGAAATGAGCCTAAATTTCCTGATCCACAGTTCCTCTCTGCAAAAGGTCTCTTAGCCAACAAAGGCTGTGCTGTTTGGTAAGTAAAACATTTTTTGGCAAACTCAGGAACATTGCACTTTGTTGTCCATCTTCTCACTTCAGTTCAAGGGCATGTCTTGCTCCGTCGGAGCCTTTCCCAGGCTGAAGAAAGACAAGTAGCTAACAATCGTGCGTGATGGCTGATGTCTTCACGAACGGACACTGTGGTGCAGACCCTCAGAGCCAGATGCCTGCTTCTGCAGCCTCAACCAGACTGCCCAGAGTTCAAGCAGAGAGCAGAAGGAAGCAGGTTTTGGCCATGAATCGGGCACTGAGGGCACAGACGATGTGTGCAAGCTAACGGGGTGCCCTTGCAAACACGGTCAGATTCTTCTTGGTTCTTCAGGGAGCATTTTTTAGGTAGACACACTGCTGCAGTTTTGCACAGTTCATCCAAGAGAGTGAGGCTTGCACAGGACCCTGCAAAAGCAAAGTCTGTATGAAGATGGGAATATGACTAGGCTTTGTATGAACTTTGGATTAAAATGTTTTATTATTACTTAAAGAATTGCATTTTCTGTTACTTGGAGGTCAAAGAGAAGCCTGCGTTCCCTGCTGAAATCAGTAATTTGGCAGCTTAGAAAAATCTGTATTAATAAAGACAAAAGGGAAATATTTATAAAACGTGCATAGTTCACTCAAGTGTTACTAAATCATTAATAGTGTCTGGTTCTGGCTTGTGTTGTCATAGTCACTGGAAACTACAGTGATGACAGTCAGAAAAGACACATGCACAGCAAGTTTTAGGTACATTTTGTGGGGGATTTTCTTCTCTACTTTACTTAGGAGAGAAGTTTTAATGATCCATTTTAATTTATTTTACACATTTGTATGTTGCTTATGTTTCTTCTCTGAAAGGAACTGTGAAACTCTCCTACTGCTTCCTGCCTGAAATTGCTCTCTCTGGATTGCAGCTCTTATTTCCTTGTCATGATGCACGTTGTCAGGCTTTGTCTCCTCTTGAAACTATCATTAGAATGGTACACAGGCAAGCAGCCCCATTTGTAATGGTGGGGGATTCTGAAATATTTTCAGTTATTTTCGTAATAGCAGTTGGTAATTCCCTGAAGCTATGCATTTGATTAAATGTATTTTCTTTCTGCAGTCATCTGAAGCAGTGGTAAAAAAAATCACTGCTATTTCATTTTAACCTCTCAAGAGATGAGCAAAAATGAGTTGCCTAGCAAGCAGAAGTACTACTGCCCATGTTAAAAGGTCAAGACAAAAATGTGCTGAAAACTTTTTGGATACTTATATAAAGAGACAATTTATGACTTGGGAGTTATTTATTGCACAAAGGCGTCTGTATTTGACCGTCTGCATCCTGCTCTCAAGTACTTAATGTCACTTTAAGGAGAGGAGTAACTATTTCTCGAACAAATGTTCTGATACTACAGAAAGATAACAGCTACCTCTCAGTTTAAATAAACTCAGAAATGTGCCTGGAAAATCACTTGTTATCTGCTATAGAAATGTCAGAGTTCCAGTTTAAGCAATAGTAGTATGAAATCCTTTTCACTTTTTGACCATGTACTAAAATATACAGCAAATGAAAAGCTATTGTGTTTATTTCCTATGGGCAGCTACTACATGTGGTAATACTTTTCACGGAAATCCATCACAAAATTTACATATTACAGTTCTGAACACACCACCGACTCTAAACTGTACAATGCTTCAGTTCTAAAGATCTTTGTATCAAGCAGCTCATGAAAAGTGGATTGTACATCAAAACATTATGAGGGAAAAGTAAGCTTATCTTTATCAAACTCTCTGACTTTGTCACTAAGTTTTAGAATTCAAAATGTTTTCTTTCTTTTCTTTTTGTGCCTCATCTGTCTCGACCCAGACTGCTAGTTAATTCAGGTCTGGGTCCTGCAGTGAGCTCAGTTGGGCTGGCAGAGCCTCTGGACACAACTAGACTCCAAGCAGGTCCAGCATCCCACCTGCAGGGACTCTGCAGCAGGGTCAGGATTCTGGCAACTGATACAGAAATATAAGTGGCTATGAAAATGTTCATAGAAGCATTAAAATAACATTCCCCTTGTGTTAGTTGTTATTCTTTCCTCCAACTGTATTGGTTTTATCAACCATTTGTGAAATTACTGTTCTAGAAGCAAATGCTCTTGCATTCTCACAGGCTGTTTTTTTGAACTGATGACCTGTTTCGATATCATAGAATCACAGAACCTTAGAATGGCTTGGGTTGGAAGGGACCTTAAAGACAGTCTTGTTCCAACCCCCCTGCCATGGGCAGGGACACCTTCCACTAGATCAGGTTGCTCAGGGCCCCATCCAATGGTATTGGACACTTCCAGGAATGGGACACCCACAACTTCTCTGGACAACCTGTTCCAGTGCCTTACTAGCCGTACAGGGAAGAATTTCTTCCTAATACGTAATCTAAACCTACCCTTTTGCAGTTTAAAACCATTCCTCCTTGTACTATCACTATGTGCCCTTGCAGAAAGTACCTCTCCAGCTCTCTTAGATATTGGAAGGTGCTATAAGGTCTCTCCAGAATCTTCTCTTCTCCAGGCTGAACAACCGCAACGCTCTCAGCCTGTCTTCGTAAGAGAGGTGCTTTTCACTTGTTAAAAAAAAAAAATGAAGAAAAAGTGGTGGAGAGGTAGTTATTCTTCCTAATAACCACAGAAACCTGAATCTTCTGAAGAAAATTAGCATTTATCTATTCCCTGGTGTAAATCATTCTAGCCCACTTTCCCAGTTTTCCTGATGGTTAAGTATTGCTAGGCAACAACACACTTGCAGGTCAGCTGCCACTTTATGACTATGCTGATGTCGATTGTTTTGACGCCCATATTAAATTTTTTTCAAAGATTTTGTTGCCATTTAAGAGCATTTAAAACTACTTACTTAATCTTCCTACTGCGATACCAGCTCTTGCTTAGTCTAAAGCTGCGTTGCTATGGCTGAATATTGCTTAGTGTGTCTAAATATTTGGAAGTAAAACCAGCCATTTTCTTCAGTAGTATAATGAAGTATGGTATAAGATCAAGCCTGATTTTAATTATAAGGTGTCCTTTCTCTTACTCTGCCTGCCTTCCCTGTTTTTCATGCCAACAGCAACTGTTTAATTTGACTTGAAGGAAAGCTGAACAGCTAGACTGAAGTAGCAGATGAATCATTCTAATATCTGATAACTTTCCCAAATAAAGGCCACCCTCTTCAGGAGCAAATGTCAGTTTCTATCACTTAACGAGCTTATCTGAGCCCATGTAGTGAGCAGGGACATGCTCATACTGAAAAGCTGATTGCCAATGGTCGGATTTTCAGTGCTTTGCCAAACTGCTGAGTAGCACAGTGATATTCCTGATTTCAAGACAAACTTCAGCACGCAGCCCGTGCCTGAGCGGGTGCTGAGGAGTAACATATACATGACTTATTGAAAAAGTTCCAAACCACGCAATCCCCCAAAAGTATAGGGCGCTCCTCAGTGGGCCACCACTAGTGCTGGGGCATCTGTTCTTGTTCTGCTCAGGTGGTGCAGGGGCGCCCTTCCTGTAGGAAGCTTTGGCATTGCCCTTACATCCAAACATTCATCTACTTCAAAGAAGTGCCAACTAAATATGGGTTTTCATAAACGTAAGCACTTGGATATAGCACAGACACCTTTTTAATGCCAAGTACCTCATTAAATTGTCATCTTCCTTGCAAACAGCACTCGCAGTAGCAAGAGCACAAGCATGGGGGATAAAATTCTCCAATGACCTGCGCTGGTAAACCAGGCTTGCCAGAGCCAAGCGCTCAGGGACGTGAGTTAAAGCAGCTCTTGGCTTGCACCCAAGCCCTGGAGCCCAGTGAAGCCCAGCACAGAGCCATCGAGCGGGCACCTCCCTACGCGCAGGCGGCAAGTTTGCTGGGCAGCATCACCCTCTGGAGGCTCTCCCCAGCTCCTGCTTCCCCACACCAGCCCCAGATAGGCAGGACAGTCCACCCCAAACCATCATCTGAATGTCAGGCTTGGGCAAACCCGACTTCTTTTAGTGCATTTTAGCAGATGTATGTCTCAAAATAGCACGTTTAAAATTAAAAAAAAAAAAAAATCCTATAAAATTAGCATTTTAGGAATTTGTTTTTAAATCTGTTACCTAGTCTGTGAACCTTTCAGCATGGCAAAATGCTACTTTTTTCTACAATTTTGATCATTAGATACACACTTTTCCTGGAAGTATGAGGAGGCAAATGGAATCAGATGTATTAGAAAGTCAAAGTTGAGGATTTTAAGAACAGAATCTAATCAAAACCAAATATGACAGTTGTCATCACTGTCATAGTACTTACAGCAATTTTGCTTTTAAATTATCCATATGTTTTCACCAACACAGAGGCTAATCATTCAAGCCATTTTAATTATATTTTTATATTGCTGTCTCATTTTTGTTTGTGTTTCTTCCTTTTACTAGACCTTCAATGGTATCCATACACACTGGGGTTTCTCACACTTCTCTGAAGCTACATTTGGATTATCACAGTTTTCAAAAACTTGAAGACGATCCTAAGAAAATTGAAAAGATGGAATCAGAGTTTTCACAGAGATACAGTGTCTCCCTCATCGCAGGGGCAGCAACATGCTCCCTCACTTTTTTTGATGGAAACCATGGAGCACTCAAATGCATTCAGTATGACAAAAGACTGAAAGGGAAAAATTTCTATCCAGCTTCTAAAATGTCAAATAAAATGTCAGTCAGTGCTGTAATAAAAAAGGAAAACATAACATAAAACAGGAGTACTCTGATTAGCATGTTGCTTTCTAATGAATATCACATATTCAGCAAAACGTCTGGGCTTCGGAAATAATAAAGTAGTGATTGGGTGAAAAAAATCACTGCAGTTCACTGATAACTCTAAGGAAAGCTCCTTTATGAGTCAATCTTTCTTTGGATACTTCTGTAACTGGACACATCTTAGGACCAAATTCCCTCATCAAAGGGTAGATAGTAAGATCTCATTAAAGTCAATGAAACCTTTATGGATCTCAGAAGGAAATCTGGCATTCATTGGTGTTCCTCTAGGGAGAACAGAGAGTAACAAAAAAAATATTTTTAATTAATGTTGTTTAGCTGATGGAGAGAGACACACCTTTTTAGATGGTGATCCAAAGTAATTAAATTAGATGATGAATGGAGACCTCTCTTGTTGCCACTTAAAACAGAAGATCTCAGGAATAGTTGCCATTCTAAAAATCATGCCTTATGAATCCAACATAATAGATCCAGTGGAAGAGTCCCCTGAATATTATTGAAGATGAACCTAAACTAAACCCTGTGTATCAAAATTTGTCTTGCAAATGGGGAAAGTGAAATTTGCAGGGAAATACAAGACCAAGGAAGCTTCTCCCCGAAGGAATCCGTAGTCAAAGCAGACCACTCATGGGAAGTGAAATAAACTATGCCTTGTAATTTCTTTTCAGATATCTCACTGCAAATGTTTATGTCTAACTCCCAACACCTGCCACCTTTCACACAGTCCTCCAGTAAGGTGTTTGTCAATTTTAGTACAAGTGTCTACTGTACTGAAACCACTCTTCTCTTTTTCAACACAGTGCTTTGTGAGACACAATATCAAATGTTTTATTACACTCTAGACATATTATAATCTCTAGTAATTATTTTTTTTCCCCTCAGAAAAATGGGGATTTCCCAATATGATTTTATCTTTGTAAATTCATGTGTGCTGGTCTTCATTTGCTCATACTTCAGATATTCAAAGACGTCCTTTTCTACCGTTCATATCAGTAATTAACTGTGGCTTAACACTCAACTAACTGAATGGCAATGGTGGGATTTCTTGCTTCGGTATTTTAAAGAATTGCATCCTCTCTCACCTGTGCATTTGTTGTCTATTTACAGATTGATCGTCTCTTTAGCTAGCTATACAGATTTTTGTCTTCAGCTGTTTGCCAACTGGTTACGAATTCATTGTAGAGGATCAGACTGTTATTCTGACATCCAGAGTATCTGGACCTAAAGATCATGTGCAGATCTTTCTTACATAATTTTTTGATACTTGATACAATTGTTACGCAGTTCTGTTGGTACGTGATTGTCTCCCTTCTTCACAGACTCACAGAATCACACGAGTTGGAAAGGACCTCAGAGATCATTAAGTCCAACCCTTGATCCAACACCACCATGGTTACTAGACCATGGCACTAAGTGCCACATCCAGTCTCATCTTAAAAACTTCCAGGGACAGAGAATCCACCACCTCCCTGGGCAGACCATTCCAGTGCCTATTCTTTTTAACAGACCCTGTAAACATCCCATTTGAATTCTCAATAATTTGGTGTTTATTGCTGTCCTTTTGCTGTCCAATATACTGGAATGCCTAAAGTATTCTGACATTTTTTGGCATCAGTTTCATTTGAGGTTCAATGGGACATAAATGTCTACTGCCCTTTGCACCTTTTCACAGCTGCACCCACAAAATATTGTGCATTTTTAAAAATAATCACTTGGTGGAATAACAGCAACCCAGAAAGGCAAGTATCTAACTGCTTTATATATTAGAGCTATGGCCTCATAAAGAACAAAACTGTAGAATTACCTACATCTAAAATTACACAAATTTCAAAATTATAAGAACACAAAATTTAAACAGTTTAGTATTTTCCTGATACTAACCTTACTTAAATTAGATTTTACAGCTATTGCTATACACTTTTACAGCTAAAAATATTATCAAGTACAGGATGTTGCTAGATAAAGAAGAGTCATCATATATAAAATACCTACAATGGAGAGCTTCAGTTGCTGGTACACAAGCTGCCCAAATGCCATAACGAGACAGAGTTTACAGGTGCAGTTTCTGGACTCGATATCAATGACTGCTTCATACAGCTGAAAATCCTACAAAACATGCGAAAAATAACTTTTGTGGATTCAATCCTACGCAACATTTTGGAGTCAGCTCAAAGATAGAGGTTGAAGCACTTGCAGTTGAAGCTTCTGAAAAATTCTGTAACTTCCAAAAGAAGTCCACATTATTCTGGCAGCTGTGTATGACCAGTATCACTAGTAAATGACAGCTGGAGCACATCAGGAGAGCCTCCAGACTGCACCTTGTGCTCCCCAGAGAGTAGCCCTCTCATGTTCCCTCATGTATCTCATGTGTGATATGACCCAAACTCTGTGAAAGTCTCTTTTTAAATGCATTCTCTTGATTCCAAACCAAATCACTAGATGCTTTCCATTAATCACATAGGTTGGTAGTTAGGTCCTTTTATAATAGGTTTTCAGGGCTGTTGCTGTGTCATGGTGCTCCAGTTCTTCACACATTTTATCTTCAGCAAATAAAATAAAATTAGGCTTAAAAAATATATTAATTGACAGTAGGAAACAGAATTCTGAGTGCCCCAAAAGTGCAATTTATCTCTCTGGGCTTTTGGCTTGAAAGAAGTGGTTTATCTAAAATAAACAAGAAAAGCAGGAACATTTGCAACTGAACTCAGGCATTTCACAGACCTTGAGAAAGACTGCATCAGTTAGGAGTTGCCATCTGTAGATAAATAGAGCTGGGGAAAGAAAGGGAAGGCAAGGCAAGGCAAGGCAAGGCAAGGCATATCATAGATTATTTGCTTTGAATTCTGTGATATTTGTTACCGCAACACATTTGGTATCATAAAGCTGCCAAGTGCAAGGTAACTTTCACAGATCTGTCAGGCAGTTGTGTTACAACCACTGCCTGTTCATGTTCAGTGCCACAGATTCAGCTGGGCTGCAGCCCAGTCTCCTTAGAGTCTGCTGGAGGAAGGTAGGTATGCTGATATATCCATATAATCTATAAATTCACTGGGGCTAAATGTAGGTCTGATCAAGGTGAGAAGGGGCCTGAGGAGTATCCATTTCCTTATGTCCTAGGACTTCTGCATGCTCCTATGGTCCAGTCCGAATCTCTCTGGCTTTGTTGCCTTCTCGAAGCAGCTCTCTCAAGCTGTGCAATGTTCTTTTGCCTCCCCAAGAGTCTTCTGCATTTCTTCCCTTCAGCTTCCCTGATCCTAAACTTTAATACAGCAATGGGTACCCTACCGTATCAACTTCTCAATGGCTGTTATTAGCTAGCTTGTGGAAATATCAATTAAAAATATTTCAGTGGTTATTTTCAACAGCAACAAATGAGTTGTCATTGACAAGAACAGAAATAAAAGGTAAACTTACTCAGATTATTACCCCTTCACATTAAAAGGGAACCTCGGTTCGATGTTATGAACCTCGATCTTGTAATTGGTGGTCTAATAATTTTCCAAATGGTGTAAGAGAACACATGCAACAGACAAGCATAAACATTTTCTATGGCATATGCTTCTGTATGTTTCCATTTTTATTTTTGTACAAACAATGAATGTGTAAGAGGCTCATTTCCCCATAAATACAAAAATGAAAGTGCTTGACATAAAAATGCAGACAGACAAGTTTAGCCAGGAGGTAACATTGCTTTAGGATGGATTAATTTGTTCATGACATATTCTTATTCTTTATAAACTTTGCAGAAACCCTAACAGATAAAAACTGTTCAAAGATCTGTGTTTTCACTGTCAGTGATGCTTGTGCAAAAGCCAAAAAAAAAAAAAAAAAGTATCTTGGCAAGACAGTAAGACACCAACATAAGCCCAAGGCTATTCTTTTTCCACATGAATTTCAGTGTCAAAATGGTAGGAAAACCAAAATAATTTTCAAGCTGCTAGAGGGTACTGCCAACTGTAAAAAATAGAAAGACAACTATAAACATAATTATTCAAGTGAGCCCTGTTAACTGGCAGGAAGATTTTGAAGGGCTAGTATGGAATGTTCTAAACATGGGGTTTTTTTTCCTGATAAGCTTTTCTCCTTTGCAAAATATCTTACAGAGGCAGTATTAGCTAGGTTGAATCGGTTCCTAGCAGAGTACATGTGGAGGGCAAACCCTGATGTAATTTTTAACTCCATTTTTTCAGGATCTCCATTAGATGTTTTGCTTAGCAATACATTCTGAATGAATCTGCTTGGATTCAACTTCCAACTATCATGTAAGACTTCAGTGAAAAATCTGCAGGACTGGAGAATCAATATTTGGTCCTCAGCCATGTAACAGAAGAGATCATATTTGAAATATTTTTCCTTTTGGAACAGGAAGAGGAGATTCCCAAAGGATCACTCGAGTGCTGTCCCTGGTCTGTGAGCCGCCTCAAAAGGTGCATGCCTTGGAAGAAAAAGGTGCCTATTGCTGTGATGGCACCTGTTACTGTAGCTGCTGCTCTTCCAGATACATGGCAAAAGAGGGCAGTGGAGCACTGTACATTTCAATAGATTAAACTAATGATCCTTGCAGATCTTTTACCTATGTGTCTGTGCTGCAAAAATTTATTACAATACCTAAAAAACCCAATCATGTTGTATTAATAATATCCAAACAGTTTAAACAGAACATCTCTTTTGCTTTCATTGAAAACAGCATTTCTCTCCTAGCGAGCCTTATAATCGATTGATTGAAACCCCACTACCTTCCAAATCTCCGGTCACAGGACATATTGCATTTTCACCCACTAATGGGATTCTCCAGGGTGGTTTCATTTGCGTTACCTCCTTCACATGCACTCCAGTTAAGCTGGGATTCCTGCCTACAACACGTCTCTCCAAGTTTAAAATGGCCTACACTAGTTTAAGCGTCCTCACACGGAAGGAGTTTTGTTTCCTGTCCTGTATCACTAACAAGGTTTTAGCCAATGTACCATGGCCAGACATTGCTTATGTTGGGTGCTTTCTTAATTTATTGGGCAGTTCTGCCTTTTGCATCCTTCACTTTGTCTGCACCACATCCATTTCTAAATGTGTTCATTCATGCAACTTTAAACATTCAGCGACACCATCTGTTGTTCCCATATTTAAGAAAAGAGCTTTAAGGTCAAAGATATCTTCAAACAGTTCTAGTTTTACATTGTAATATAATCAAGTCTGAAGTTTGGGTTTGCTTTGGTTTTTCAGTTGGAGTCTGGGACGCTGCTTCCTTTCATTCAAAGCAGCAGTTCCCACTTCTGCATAACTTGACACAGATAATATGTCATTAAAAATAATAACACATGATTTAAGAGGAATGGTCACAGTGAGGAATCCTGAACTCTCTAAGCAACAAGCTTCTTTCATCTTGTCAAAAACAGCCTTTAGTCTTTCTTTAAAATGACAAAGATTTCGAGTGTCAAAATACTCCTCAGGATGGCAGTGCTCTAACCAGATTTATTAGCAAAGCTCTTATTTACCATTATAAGCCAAAGGCTGGTCCTCAAATGTCATTTACTTCAAAATCACGCATTTTATTTAATGGCTACAACATGTCAGCACTGTCTCTAATGGTCCTTTGATGCAAAAAGACAAGGGGATGTGACAAGTTAAACTTTGATGTGCCACATCCAACCTGAAGTTTGAATTATTTATAAATGTTTAGAAAATTACATAAAATGATAGTGTAGTGATATGTAGCCCATTACCACTACATTCTCAGATCAAAACACAGTAATCATCAACATCATTTTCTTATTCGAGAGCAGTTTCAAGTGTAGCTCACTGGACTGTGGTATAAGGCATTTGTATATCCCTGGTTCTTCCATGGTCCAAGTAGCGGATTCAAGGAAGTGCCCCCAGCCTCCCTTGCTTTGGTTGCCTCTCCTCTAAAGCAGGGGGGCTAACATACATCTCTTCTGTAAAGTGTTTGGACATCACGGTGTACGTAGTTTTTATATTTACAGTATAGAGGCTGGATATTATTTCTGTTATCACCGGTTTTGTTCTATTTTTACAGTGATATTGCACTATTGCTACTGCTAGAGTTTTCTGCCTCCAGGGTGCTGGGTCCTGAGCAAACACAAATGCAGGCTGGTCAAGGTGACTGCCGTTTACATTTGAAAAATATTTTAGAAGTGTAAGACCACCTTTTCCACATCAGTGCATTTAAACTTACGGGAAAATCAATAATTTTGTCTATAGTTGACTAGGCCTTTTCCAGTAGGTCTTGCTCAGTGTAAAAAGGCACAAACCACCCTCAAATATAAATAGAAAAACCTTGCAATAGTGCTAACCCGACAGATTGCTAGCTTTTTTGGTGACATGTTTATAGAAATATTTTTATGCTTTGGTTAACTCTCTGAGACAGAGAACAACACCTTTCTTAATGGAAGAAATACTATTTATTCTTTACTTTTATTTTTTCTTTTTGTTCTTAACTAAGTAATAAAACAATACAGTATTTTAGTGATGTACCTGATAAGCAATCTAAAATTAACTCTTCCTTTCTCCTCTCCTTAATTATTCCTAACTTCCTGATATAAGTTTCTGTATAGATATCTATTTAGATTGATTTTTAATATAAAACTACAAAAATGATTTTATCATTTGCATATTTTATTAAATTGTTACATTTATATAACTATATATATATCACCATGCAAAAAAACTAAGAGCTGAGCATGTCCAGGCGAGGTGAAAATCAAGTGGCTTTCCAAATCTCAGTGTTGTCAGTCATAACACCATAGAGTTCCCATAGTCCTTCAGCACCAAAAGGGCATTCTGCTGTCACACATCAAAGCTGAGGATTCTCTTGAGTGAATGCTCTGTCCAAAGGAGCTGAGTAGAAAATGAGACAGGCATGGATGGGCCGCTTCTTGACCAAAGTCCATCCAGAACGTGAATTCAGAAGTGCCTTTGATTTGTGATGGAGTTTATTTCCATTCTCATTCCTGTTGGCATAAATGCAAGGAAAAGCCATAGAAACTTCACATTGTCAGAAACTCCAGGAGTTGCTTTTGCAAACCAAGTGGTCTCACCCTTCATTTCTGGGGCACTGACCCAGCCCATGTAATAAACTGTGACCTAAATCTAAGCAAAACAAGGAAATCAAGGTCTGCTCATTGAAAATGGACAAACAAAATGACCACTTTCAATTCAAGAATCATTGGCAATAAATTTGTGTACATATGTGCACATGCTTAACATGTCTTTACACTCATGTTAACAAATCCTATTGGTGCAAACCTTAACATAATAGATATTGCACTGAATGTTTTAAAAACCAGAATAGTTATAAGTGGTAAAAAAGAATCAAGCAAAATGCAGGTAAATAATAAGATTTACTTGTGTGTTTAAATTTTAAAAACCCCAACTTTTTACACATGGAAAAAAACAAAATCAAGCTTTCCTCAGCAAGGACCATTATTCAAAGGACAAATTATTCTAGGCCACAAGTGCCACCTGCTACTATTACAGCAAAGGAAAGGAAAATGCAATCACTTTCTGCCTTGAAAGTGTTTATTCTCCTATCTTGTAATGCTCAAGGGTGACAACAATTTTGCATTTTTCAGTCTGTCCCCTATCAGGGTACAAAATCTGCTGCCTAAATGTGGAAGGGGAAATCCAGCACAGGTTTCCAGGAGGAACAGCTCTAGTGGGAGGAGGATGAGTCTGGCAGGTGGCTATTGGGCTGCATGTTAGGATAAAGAAGCATGAAGAGACTGTGTCAGAACTGAAATCAAGCAGTAGACGCCATCCATCCAATTACAAGAGCAACATCTACACTCTTACAACATGAGAACTCTGAAACTAAGTACTAGCTGAAACAGTGTGAGAAAAATAAATGGATTTCATAGTTAAAGCAGCTGCTCTACTCATATAACTGTAGGTCAAAAAGAAATGAAGTTACAGTACCAGTGCAGGCACCACAGGAGTGTAAAAGACAGGTTAATCACAGACTTAATTCAACCAACAGCTATCTTGAAAATGGCAAATTAAGAAATGCATTTTACTACACAGATTGAAGTGTTATTTAATAAAATATCCATTAAACATATTGCTACATGTCCACAAAGGGTCTCAACATCAGGTTATTTGTTAAGGCACATCACTATAAATGTTATATTGTGCACCTGATCTTGTTTTCAAGCCTGCATCGAAGGGCGACTGCCACAACACAGCATGTCCTGAAGTCACAGTCCAGCTCTACACTTCCTTTCCTCGCCAGACACCAGATACCCTCTGTTGGGATAGACTCTTCTCTGTCTTCAAAGAGTCTCTCCATGTGAGAAATGCACCTGGGGTTTGCCAGTCCCCAGAGTTCACCCATGCATCCATTCATCCATCCATGTTATACTACATACTAATCTTTTCTTCAAGCATCAGCAAGGTGTCCTGCACCCCCTGAAGCACAGCTACCACCGGTACACCCCATCCTGGTTGCTGCCTTTCAGCGAGCCTTCTCCTTGCTGAATCTCACAAGGCTTTCAGTTATTTGTACAGTTGTCATAAAAAACATTTGATTTCTCTAATCATCTAGAAAACCGAAGTGTGTATAATAAGTCTAGTTTGCCTTGCTGACATTCATAAAATAGCAGCGGCATATTCACAAGCTTATCCAGGAATGATTCCTTCTTGGTACATACATGCTGATTCTTTCACTTTCTTTCATGAAATCTGCTGATTTGAAGGCACTCATTACATAGCTATATTTTTCCACCATATAACATGAACATTTATACTTCATGAGGTAACAATTTGCCTTCTAATTTAACAACATTTTATATAGAACCCGCATTACATGTTATTAATAAACATTATTACTTTTAAGTTCTACGTATTATATCAATCATTGCCAAATCAGCTCAGAAAAGGGTACTTGGCTCCATGGGTTGCCGAGTGGCAAAGGTGGCTGGATGTCATCCCAGCTACATCATGTACTTAGCTGCTACTGTCTGCAGCCTGAAGAAGGATTCCAACCATTTATTAATGCATATATGTATCCTCAGAACCAAAGCCTTTGCTAACAGAAATTGGCACAGCTCCACTGAAGTCAGCTGAATGTTTGTAACAAATGAACAGCTCCTCCACAGCAAGCAAAATTCTGCTTTCCTTTATGTATCATCCCACATGCCCATAGGATTTTGCCTACGTGATTAAAAGAGTATGAGTCACAATAGTGTCTGCAGTGTCTTCCAAGCCTGTCCCAGCCTCCTCTGTTGTGCTCTACCTTCCTTCTAGCTGGTCTTGTTTCTGAGGTCATAACCAAGGGAAGAAACCCTTGGCTGATAATAAAGGTAATACTATTCCATAATACCGTCACATATTTATCTTTGGAATTCACAGCACCTCCCACATCCAGACTCAAGTTAAATGAATTTGGTGTCAGTGTCTTGTTCCTGGGACAGGAACAGTCAAACTTTTATTTCCTAAAGGCAGGTTCATAGAAGTTCTAGAATAAATACATTACACAGACGATCTATTTCCAGTCAATTCACCTGAATATTCTGTAAAACTTTAAAAAGGGAATCATCATGTGAATGTAATAGACAGTACAGGACCTTGCTGCTTCATACATAATTTAGTTTTAGAACTAAGAGAGCTTTCATGAACTCACGTAAAAAGCGAGTTTTCTCTTCTCTTCTACCTTTAATTTAAAATCTCTCCAGGCTTGTAAGCCCACATGAGACAAAAAATTAACGTCACTTCAGAAATCTCAAAAATAGCAGTTTATGCATCAAATATGTAACAGGTTTTTTTCTGGGCTCAAAATGTTTTCATTATGATTTGATACATCTCCAAGTAAAAAAAACCAACTTAGGTATGGAAATGCAGCTTTCCAACAGTTTAATAAGGTGAGGGGTGGCAGTGAGTCTGTGTACTAACATGAGATCATCAGTGTTTGAACCCCTGACAGCAGATGCACTGCAACTCTCACTTATTTCAGATTTGCACTGAAAATAATCACTCGATAACTTAACTTAGTCTCGTAAATTTGGATTACACTTAGGTGTACAATGAAATGTCAGAATAAAGCGGGTCCATTATCACCTTGTGAAACTTCCTCACTCTCCCCAGCATCTGCCCAGCATCCAGAACGGCAGGCAGGTGTTGCAGCCCAGCTCCAAGTGCTGAGGAGAAGGATTTTTTTACCTGGGAAGAAAAGGTACAATAGCCTTTTGCATTAAGGGCCTTTTTTCTCCAGTTAGTATTCTACTCTCCACCTATATATAAACTGTGAGTAGCCTAGGTATGAGATGACGGGTTTGATGCTGAAGTGGGCCATTCCTGTGAGATTGTTTTTATCTTCAAAGCAGTTCAAATTTAAGCCAGGCAATACCTGAAAATCCTACTGTACCAACTACCCATGTGGACATTACACTTAATGTAACAGGCTTTGTACAGCTGAAGACAAACACAAAGTAAGATAAAAATTGGACAAGACTATGGAAAAAAATTACACTACATAAGAGTATGCCCAGCATGGTTATATTATAGTCAGAGCAATGAAACCGAATTAATTTCAAGTTCCTAGAAATGTGCTGGAGTCCCCATAGAGGTGTAAGAATTAAATAGGCTAAAAGTACATTGTGTTTTTTTGTCTTCTACCTTCAGGTTACTATTTTACGGGAAGGTTTCATTCTCCGTGTATAAGCACAGTGGACATTCTGCTGTAGTGATGCACTGCCATGTACCACTTCAGCTCCAGACCATGCCATATCCAGAAGTGTTGTGTAGGAACTGCAGATGTAAAATGTAAGCATGACCTACCGAGAACAGTCCAGTTCTGTGTCTCCATCCTTTTGGTTTACCTAGCTTGCACACATTAAGGAAGGAGTGCATAACAACAAGCCAGCCAGTACTCATTACAGTAGAAGACTCTCAAGAATGCATGGTTGATAGGATCACGCAATCCTAGGATAATTCAAGTTGGAAGGGACCTCAGAAGCTCTGTAGTCCTCTCTACTGGTCAAAGCAGGACCAACCCTCAGGTCAGACCATGTTGCTCAAAGGGTCTTGAAAAGATCCAAAGATGGAGACTGCTCAACCCCAGCTTTTCAGCAAGCCTCAGCATAGGAAAGTCATGGACCTGCTGGAGAGACACCACAGCAGGCACACAGGAATGACCAGGGGAACATATCACCTCACCTAGAGAAAGATGGGGTTCCTCAGCTTGGAGAAGAGAAGTCTCTGGGGAGAGCTTATAGCAGTTTTCTAGGACTTAAAGGGGGCTACAAGAGAACTGGAGAAGGACATTTTACAAAAGCAGGTAGTGATAGAACAAGGGGAAATGGCTTTAAATTGAAAGAGATTTAAACTTAGAAAGGTTTAGATCAGATCTTAGGAAGAAATTCTTTACTGTGAGGGTGGTGAAAGACTGGAACTGGTTGCATGGAGAAGTTGTGGATGCCCCATTCCTTGAAGTGTTCAAGGTCAAGCTAGATGGAGCTTTAAACAACTTGCTCTAGTGAAAGGAGCTCCTGGACAAACTGAAACACAAAAAGGAAGCCTAAAGAGGGTGGAATCAAGGACGTGCACACATTGCCCACCTGTGTACCCAAAAAAAAAAGTTATTTAGTTCCTCAGCCTTCTCCATGTCCTGGGAAACCACCTTCTCAAGAGGAGTCACATTTTCTTTAGTCTTCCTTTTATCACCCACATATCTATAGAAACTTTTTTTGTTGCTCTTGATGTCCTTGACATTCCCAACCTTATCCCTGGTTGCTTAGGCAATTTCAGTGAATTCCTCTCAAGCTACCTGTCCTTGCTTCCACCCTTTGTAGGCTTTCTTTTTGTGTTTGAGTTTGTCCAGGAGCTCCCTGTTCAATGCAGGCCTCCTGACATTTTTGCCTGACTTCCTCTTTGTTGAGATGCATCGCTCTTGTCTTGGAGGAGGCAATCCTTGAACATCAACCAGTTTTCCTGGGCTGTTCTTCCCTCTAGGACTTTATCCCATGGTACTTTACCAAGTAGATCCTGAAGAAGTCAAAGGTCTGCTCTCCTGAAGTGCAGGGTAGTGAGCCTGCTATGCACCCTCCTTGCTGACCCAAGGATCTTGAACTCCACCTTTTCATGGCCACTGCAGCCAAGTTCAATCATGCTGTATCTGTCACTAGAAACACATACTGATGAGCATCTCTCTGTGTGCTCAGTGGCCAATACCAAGACTTCATTAAATTCCTACTTAGTTATTATTCCTATTAAGCATATCAGAAAGGTGTTGCAGTAGAAAATAAAAACAAGTCATTAGAACAGAGATTGATCATAAAATTATTTTAAGCCCATTTATGCCACAGAGAATCACAGAATATTCTGAGTTGGAAGGGATTCAAAAGGACCATCTCTTTTCGTGAATGGCCCATATGTGGATCAAACCTACAACCTTGGTGTTATAAGCACCATGCTGTAACCAGCTGAGCTAATCTCATATACATATCTCACAAGGATGGTGATGACAGTATGCTCAGAAGTGCACTAATTATAAGAGCTGTATAAGAAACATGCCCTGCAAGTTAGCTAACTATGTCACATACAGTTGCCATGACGAGCACAACTTAATGAAGACCTTGTTTAACTTTTGCTGTAGGTATCACAGTGAGTTTGTTGGTTATTCATTTAATACGGTTCACAGCATATGCAACTCACCACTGAAATGGTAGAGCAAAATAGCAAATAAATTTTTCTCTATGTGTTCAGGTTTACTCCAATATGCAATAAATATGAAAGAGATTATTTATACAAAAGGCTTTTTTTTTTTTTTCCCCCAGGCCTTGGGGAAATACAGCCTTGAAATACATTCCTGTATTTCATGCAAACCCAAACATTTTTTTTGCACGGGTTTTATATAAGACACTATAATACCCAAAAAAGCATCATAACCATGCAGCAGGTTTCATTGTGCGTAAGTTTTAACACTCATAACTTCAGGGGGGTTCTTTCCTGCTTTGTACTTAAAGACACAAGTACAGAAGATGTATTACATCAGAGATTTGTACTTTTGTAAGAAGGTGTTGGCTATTACTGTTTTTAGCCACAATATTACACCCCTGCCATCTTCTCTCTGAGATGCTTTTTTCTCACATACATTTCTTGGTTGTAATAGGTTAATTACCTAATAGAATTTTCCCCTAATAAGCAGGGGCTTTGCCTCTTTGAGATCAATAGAAAAAACAAGACATAAAATCTATTTGTTATTAATGTATTTCTTCCAGCCCACAAAACCTGAACTCGTTTGTTTTTTTTTTTCAAAGTGAACAGAGCATTAACATTTTCTTTATAAAAATTAGTCATTTATAACTTCAATATATAATATCACTTGTGTTTGATCATCAGGTCCTCAGGAAAGCATCTACAACACTATCTGTTTTCAAGTACATGCATTTTGGGCATCAACAGAGTCAGGTTTCAAGGATAAAGAAATAAAATCAATAAAAAACATGTAAAAATTCCCAGCTTGTTCTAGAGTTGCAAATTTCTAATTTGATCACATAGATTGTACAAATATGTGTACATATACACAAGCACATGTCTATGTTAACCTTTATGTGTATTAATAAGTATATTTACTTTCTGTAAAGGAAAGTGGCAATTCTTGTGTTGCGAGAGTCTCATTTTCCTTTGCATTAGCTGCACTCTTTTAAAATTTGAACCCTCAGGAATCTCTCTTCATCTGGCCTGATATAACATTATTCCTTCTTTTTTTTTCCCATTCCTTTTTCTTTCTTAATCAGTCACAATTTTTTCCACAATTTTTTCTTCACCATAATCAACATTCCAACCATGTTCTAAACCGGAACTCTGAATGTCACCTTATTGGTATCCTTTATGTATGATTAAATGACTTATGAAAATGCCAGTAAAAATCTTTAGTATTCCAAAGTGGTAAATCAAAACATCCAAAATAAGGATATAATTCTCAACAGCAGACAGTGTAATGAGCCCCTCCAAGCTGAAGCTCAAATTTTCTCACTTGGGTAAAATTTTAGAAGCTATCAGAATGCCTCTAACAAGAGCAGATGCTGCTGTGCAACTACATGAACCATATTAGTAATTAATATTAGCATTTAAAAGCAACACATAAAAAAGTCTATTTTAAAGGATATTGGGATATTTGATAAAAAAAAACTTAGTTTAATGTAGAACAACAAATAAGCAAGTGTGTGTTGCTTTCCAATACACTCATCATTTTGTCAGCCCATTTCAGGAAAATCAATCTGTGCACTTTGTCTACAAACTGCGTTATGCACTAAGTCACAGTTCAGAGGATTAATGCTTAGGAGGAAAAGGAGAAAACACTCATGCATCAAAGAAAAACTGGTGAAAAAGTTATCAGTTGAGAAACGGCACTTATTCCCTATGTTTGAATGCCCAGCTGCAGCCCTGATGCAGTGCCCTGCAGCAGGGAGGGAGCAGCCAGGCGAGCATTTAATGGCACGTCCGTACCTGACGTGTGCACAGTGCCTGATTTTCACATGAAGGGCAAATATGTATGTTCTTTATAACTCACGTACACCACCACCAAGAAGCAAAGATATGGCCTGCTCATGCTGCAGGTTTAATACACTCGTTACAGTGACACTGTATTCCCCAACACTGCCCCAAAATTTGTCATTGAAAGGGCCCTGCCAGTTTCTAGAGTTAGAATCATGGTATAAATTGCACAATTAATCCCAACAATTCCACCTTCGAGTGGAATTGTGTGTTTATAAACAAACAAATTGTGTGTTTATAAACACACAAATCATGTCAAGTGCTTGTCACATAACCAATAATCTGAGGCTCATAGATTTTAAGGCCACAAGGAACAACTATGATATCATCACCTTGCGTAGAGCAGACAGTAGAAAATCGCTCCTAGACGGAGCCCTCCCCCAAATGGGGCTGGCACTGCATAGGGCAGATCCACATGTCCTGCCTGACAGCAGCCTGAAGGTTACTCCACTTTACACTCACCTGGATGGGGAAAAGTACAGCTGAGCACTCGTATGACACAAGGACATCTTGAGGATGCAGCACCGGCCATCCTTGGACCTCGGCTAACCTTTCATCTCTGCGGAGACCCTCCTATGCTGGAATGATCTTCAGTGCTCATTTTAAGCCTGTTTTAGGGAAATGGTATAAGATGCACAGAGGGCATACCATGAAGACACGGATTCTTATTAATCCATTTTTTGAGGAAGGAATTAAAAAGTAAGCAAACCTGTGATGTTCATTGCCTGGCTATTCTTACATGCCATTTACAGAAAATATTTAATAAATCTTCAGAGAATTTGCCTGAATAGGGATTGAGTAAAGAATTACTTATCCAGAAACATACTGCATGTTTAAGTCTGATGTGACAGGGTTCCTGGGATCATGCTATTTAGTATGTTGCCTAGAAGTAGGAATTAATCCATAAAATTCATTACACTTCTGCTGATGAAGCACTGGTAACTTCTTCACAGTTTTTCACAATAAAAAGGCAAAGCCTTGAAATATCCTTTTACAGAATTCTTGAACAGCCTATTAAACTGCTTTTGGACTAAAAACATACTTTCAGACCATGACATTACTAATTTTTGCAATATGGCAAAGATTTCTCTTGGCTCAAGTAGGAACACGATGACAAGTTGTCTTTGCCTTGAACAAAGGCAATGCTCCTGGTGTTACAACCTGTCTTAATAGCAAAAAGTACTTACAGGTGATCTATACCTACTGATGCTATTATACTCTGCATCTCAGTTGCAGCTGATATTTCAGATACCACCTTTGAAACACTACCGTATGTGGCAATCAACCATTAAGAGAGAGCAAGCTGGTAAAAATTGTTGAGCTGGGACAGGAGCACCTAATAACATCAAATAGAAATAGAATCATCATCAAACTTCTGAGCAAACAAGTAAATAAGTACAAAAATAGGGCTGATAGGCTTACTCTACTGTAACTGATTTAATAATTTTTACTGTTTTAATAGCTCTCTCAACTTTAGTAATATCATGCTGTTTCAAATTCACGTACAAATCTGCCAATATGTTTCTGACTCTTAAAACCAACTGCAAAATTCCACACAGAGCTCAGCAAGGCCAGGATTTCATTCTCTTCTATCAAGCGTCACAACAACAGGAAAAGGTGGGTTTCAGATCTCAAGGGTTTTGCATTTGTAAATACGCAAAAATGAACACATACAGTATTGATCCAAAGCCAACACATCTGTGACTTCAACTACAAATCAAATTCAATACTACTTATTATTGCTCCTCTTATTTTTAAGTTGTATTAGGCTGGAAAATACCCATTTATGTTTATACAAATGCTTATATATATATTTTATATAAACACATATATATTTACCTTATTTAGAATAAAAGCTGTTATTAAAAAATAATTCTACATCTTGTCTCCTAGAAACAATATGCTTTAAATAATAATGAGCCAGCTGGAAACACTAATGGTCAGACAATGACTGAATGGACTATTTCATTGTTTCTGCAATTATTAAGCTGATTAACAGCAGTTATGGTGGGTAGTTTAAAATATGTTTGGTCATGTCAACACTTCAGGTATTTCAATCACCCACACGCATATCTCTTGATATTTAGAGTTTTGTGAAAACCGTATTAATTTGCCACATTCCATCCAGTTCTATATACAACAGTTTGAAACACTGGTTTTACTGTGAAATAATTAACACGAAATGGCAAAGCCTCTATAACCGTCTCACCCACCAGCTCCTGCCAGCTGGGAGAGGGGCAGAAGGTGTGCACCGCTGTTAATTCAGAAGGGAACATGTGACACAACCTGACATGTCAATGTGTGAAGAGGTTTTTGCCACTTAGGTAAAAACAAGTGTGCTGGCTGGTGAAACTGTGAATAAAAAAAGATAAAGAAGAGGACTTGGAGGTTATTTTATTTCTACATAATTAAACACATAAGAGAGACAGAGCTATGGCCATTTTTAAATGCCTGTAAGAGTTTCTCCCTCCTCCTCCCTCTTCCTTTACTGTTCAGAGCTGTTGAGTAACAGACATTTCAATGCGTGCACTGGGAAAGTAAACAAATGCATTGCTACTGTAGTTGCAGGGCAAGGAAACATTGATGTCACTGCTGTTATAATCACATTAGTAGCGTGTGTTAACAGTAATGTCATGTTTGATCAACTAGTCAGGTCAAAAGCTCTTCAAAACACAATCTGAGCAGAAGCACAAAGCAAAATGGCAAGAGAATCGACTTCCAAACAGTTTCCTCCCACATACAGACCTCCTGTTGCAAAGGTGAGCTTTCGATCACCAATACTCAATGCCAAATTATCCTGAACCACACAATTACACTTTATACTTGGCTAGATCCCCGTTCCCCCCTCTTTAAATCCGAATTAGATTTTTCTCTTATTACCCGCTGTGTACACGCACCCACATCCTGCAGCATGCGAATACATCCCGCCAGGGATAACACATGCAGTGAGAGTTTGCTCCTGTTCCCGACAGCTTGTGTGTCAAGGACAAAAACAGTTACAGCCCAAGTGTTTGGGACCATTTTTCTTTGAGTAGGTCTTTTCCACTTTAAACACAATGTGTTGCTGTCTCTCTGCTTCAGCACAGGGTATTCAGTACGACCAAACAACAAGAGTAAAAACAGCCAACAACAAATTCTCTCAGGTGGGAAAATGGGTGGGCAGGACACTTCCCCTCTTGTGTCTCAACATGCTCGGCACAAACATGTTCATCAATTGTGTACTTTTTTATCAACATTTTGTGACATTGCCGAGATTGGGCATGTGGTAAACCCTTGAGCGTTAACCCTTTTCAGGTAGAGTAGCACGTAGGAAATGCAGTGTCAGTGAGACTAGACAAGGTCTGCTACCATCCAGAACTTCCCATGCACATTTTTTGTCATCTCCCCTCTTCCTTGCACCAACCTGCCCCTGCTGAAGGAGAAACTTACCCCGCGTCATATCCCCTCCCCGAAGTCTGCCTGCTGGCACTGGCCGGATACCTGACATCTTTCCCTTCATTTTCCGTAACTTCCCTATTTGCCCCCGGACTGATGAAGCGTTGCCTTTCCCCCATCCCCTGGGCTCACCTTTTCGGTCTGCCTGGCGGCGCAGTCACCGCCTGCATACCAATGTGGGGCCGCAAAGGCAGCGCGGCAGCCGCCCGCCGCCCTCAGGCACCCG
>VXAY01007342.1:1957236-1968897 GCA_013399855.1 Oxyruncus cristatus
GGCGAGGGGGAGCCGCCGGCAGACTGGGACCGCGCCGGCCGGCGTGTTCCGCCCAGCCGAGGTGTTCCCTCCCCTCCCCGCCGCTCGCCCCCTCCTCCTCCTCCGCCACCGCCTCCTGCGGTCCCCCCGCCTCCCGCCGCCGCGCCGCGGGTGAGCCCCGCCGCCCGGTGCGTGCTGTGGTTGTAACTGCGGAGGGGTGCGAGATAACGGGGTTTCCTTTCCCCGTCCAACCCCTCCGCCAGCAGTTGGCACCTTCACCATCCTCATTGCCCGCCGGAGACCGACCGAGGCGGGGGCTGGCGGCGGGGAGGACGGCTTGTCGCCGTTTTCTGAGCGGAAAGGGCACCCTTCCCCACCCTCGATTAAATTAAAGGACTTTTTTTTTTTTTTTTTTTTTTTTCCCAGGCAGGTAGGCATGGGCCACAAACTGCCAAGTTTTCCCCCGTGGTTCTGTGGTCTTTGATATATGCACCAAAGGCGCTTCAGGACAGACAGCGCAAGGACAGGAGGATAGAAATCGGATCAAAGACCATCGCCTGCATCCTCGACCCCAGCAGCAGCTCCGGTGCAGCTTTAAACTCACCTCAGAGTTCTGCAGCGCCAGAAGTGCCCATACAGCCACACATCACATGCACGCCAACCTTGACACTCAGTGCCTGAAGTGTGTCCAGACACCTGCCTGCCGGCCCAGCACAGTTGGCCGGGTCCAGGCTTCCTGGCAAGGAATCAGGTGCCCCAAGTCCACCCCTGCGCTGGGAGGCAACCAGAGATGCAGGCACCCTTCCCTTAGGTGACCCAAGCAGGTGTCTGGCAAGAGCACCCTCAGTGAGACACAGACTGCTCAGACATCAGCCGCTTCTGGTGCAATGCAAGGAGTTGTCACATTGGATCTCTAGTGTGGGCAGAGCCAGGTCTTCACAGAAGGTGCTCACTGGATTTCAGTTCTGGGTGCAACCATATCAACAATACAGAAACACTGAAGAAAGTAATGGAACCATATAAGATAGGGCTGAAAGAAACCTTGAGGCATCATCCACCGAGAAGGACAAGAGCAACTTTATCGACAGCGAGAAGGAAAGATTAAAACTTCAATATATAAAAAAGTGTATAAATGAAGGATAATCAAATTTGAGAGGAAGAAGGTAAGGTATATACCTATATAGGTATTCCAGGCATAAACACCCTAGAGAAAAAGTTCTTTTTAATGCTGAGCATGGGTATTTAAGATGGAACGGAAAGAAAATATGAAAGAGAAATATTATGCTCTTAAATAAGGAGACTTCCAATACAGTGAAATGTCTAAAAGGTATGAGGTAATATCCCAATAGAATGTATTGCAGGACACATTACTCAACTTTTTAAAAAAGCTCAGGTTTTTATGTAGAAGGAATTTGCAGCTCCTTAGGGATACCCACCGCCTCTGTCTCTAATGTTTTAGTTCCTCATCTGCAGTATGCACATGGTCGTACTTCCTTCCTTTTCATTTCGGTGTGACCACCTTGCCCTGCAGGACTTTCACTGAACATTTTTTGTCTTTTGAAATAATTACATCTTGTTTGGAGCTGTAATGCCACCGGGGTGCAAGTACCAAATTCATAAAACGCAGTTTGGACTCCAAACAGCAACTTTTCTCATTATTTTATCCTTCCCATTTCAAAGGAGTGCTAGATTTTGGAGACAGATGGCTGGGTGCTTCTGTCAGATGCTTTGAGACATATTCTTTCGAATCCTCTTGCTGGACATTAGTATTTCCTTTGTAGAAAGGTGTTAATCCATGTAGACCAGTTGTTCAGCTGATTTCACACTCGAGCATTCGTGTGTTGCCGTCAGCCTGCCTTGGCTTGTCAGCTCTCGATAAAGTGGTACCAAACCTGGCAGTACCAGACACAGCAGCAGCAATGGCATGATGCTCTACCAAGTGATGGCTGATAATCTCCATACTTGTCAGCATGAGAAGCAAAATAGTGCACCATCTTTTCTGCGCCCAAAATGCAATTGATTGTGTAACATGCACAATCTGTTCTGAATCGGTTTTGAACTCTGTTTGTTTAATTTGCATGTACTTATGCACGAGGGTATCCCTGCATAATTAAAAACATATAGCCTCTCTGCGTTTGATGTTCTGTCACTGGTGGAGCCTGAGCCAACACAGAAATCACAAGTTAAACAGCAAATATATTGCCAAAACTGTCCTTAGTTGAGAAAGCTGATTTAAACAAGGAAGTAAACATAAAAACCATCATAGTTTTCAGATGTCTTATTAGTAAGCAGTGGGGAAGAAGGAAATCGATCTTTGCCAAGTGAAGAGAGATAACAGTGACAGAAAAATCATTTTAATTTCCACCTTGTAATCTGATATTAAATTAAACAGGAATACTAATATATGTAGCTTTTAGTTTTCTCTTTCTCTATTCCCTTTGAAAATGTGCTGCAGCAAATACATATTTGCAAGGAAGAACATGCACAAAAGATGGGTGAAAAGACCCACAGTCACAAGCTTATGCAGGCAGCTTTAAATGCCCAAATTAAATCCCTCGCTAATGTACTGGATGCTTATGTGACGTAGATGGCACAAGGAGACTGGGCTGTTTCTTGCTACGTTCACAGGCAACCTTAGCCAATATGAAGTTATACCCACTGCCTGTCAGATCTCCAGTCCTCCTGCCAGAGTGTTTATTCAGACCTGCTAGAACCTATTGCAAGGGCAAGGTCAATTTTATATTCCCAGGCTTAGACAGTCTATGTCACCCTGGATTCCACTAATGGGGACAAATCCTGCTAATTCATAGGACATCCCTGGTCTGGGATAGGATCTGAAGCCATCGCATCCCTGGATGAGGGCTGCTATGTTTGAGAAGGGAACAACTGGTGGTCTGTGGCAGTGAATAAAGCCTGTGCCGACAGAGACTGCTGCTTGGAGAAGTCATAACTTAATCCTCTCTCACTGTAAACCCAAGCTCAGCAGCAATGGAAAACCAGTGTGTTTCCCTCTTTCAATGAAGACAAGGACAGATCAGGAAGAAGACGGATGAGTTCAGGTTGAAATAAATAACATTTTTGAATTTCTTTACCCATTGAAACATCCAATCAGCCTAATCCCATTCTTTTTTTATAGGGCAGTTGCTTTTGCATACAATTTTAGGGGTGATTTAGGCTTACAATTTAGGCTTGTGATTTACACTGGTGTTAGCTTGAGGTGATTCTGGTGCAGATGGTCAAACACAGACTGATCATTTCTAAATATGATCTTTCATTGCATGCCGAGTTTTCAATGACTTCACAGGAATTTTAAATAAAAGAAAAATATAAGGAGATTCTTTCTGATTTATTGGAATGATTTTGAGACTTATGGAACAATTCCGTAGAGAATGAGTGCCAGAAACATGTCTAAGATGCCCAGTGAATGCACACGGCCAACTGTTCCTGGAATGAGTCTGCATGTTAATTTAGCCCAACTCTCAGTCTATTATATTAAAAATGGATATATTCAGTAGTTTTTGCTGTAGAAGTTTTATTATTGACTTCAACAAAACCAGGATTTTACCTAATTACAAGAAAGTGCAATTAAATTAGTGAAAAACTGAGTCTAACCTAATAGAAGAGTACTTGACTGTGAGCAGACTCAAAGAAAAATATGTTGTTTAAGGGACCTATGATGTTTTTCAGAGCCTTCCACCTCTATAACATCTTTCAAATAATTTCCAAGCCAGAGGTGATAGAACAACTGCTGGCAGCTGCCTCTGTAGCTTTAGTGATTTTTCTGAGTGGATGTGTGTCTATATCATAAAAACACTGATGCAAGTGGCAGTAATTAGATTGGACAAATCCACAGATTACATGTCAGGCCTCAAGTACTGCTTTTTAGGCCAAAATCTGCTGTTGCTGAGACAGTATCTGTTCTGTGAATTAGAAGAGAGTTATCAATCATCTCACATTTCATGACAATGGACACAACATAAAAGCCTGGGTAGACATGAACACGCAGCATGAAGAGCAATCAAACAAACAGAATGAATAACCCTCCCAAAGAGGGAACCAGAAAAGAAGATCTGAGTTATCAGTAATGTTAATTAATGGACTGTCCTTTGGTCAACTATTTGGACGAATCAAAGCCCTTAGAAAAATCATAGGAGTTCATAATCCATATGCATTATTCAGAAGATGTAGCCTAACATAAGGGGGTGTAAGCCTTTACAGTTTGGAGAAATTCACAGCCAGGAGAGGTACCAAATAGTGGTCATTTATGGGGAGGAAAAAAAACAATTATTTGCCGCAGCAAAGAACAGATTAACTGAGTCCTTGGAACAACGCAGCTTTGAAAAAAAAAAGATGTTCTTTACAGAATACTTGAGAGTAGAAATGCAAGAAGGAGACAGGAGTTACGTATTGTCAGGCTGCATCACGTCAGTAATACCCTCCTGGGGTACTGGAGTTCCACTTTCCAGGTTAGACTGTTTGGGAAAAGAAAGGCAAGAAAAAGCAACTAAAATGACTCAAGGCTGTAAGAATGGATCTTTATCAAATCAAAGCCTCAAATTGGGACAGAAAATCAGGTAGCTCTACTTTTCCAGACTCTCTCAAAGTTGCTGACACAAGCCCTCCTAGCTTTTCAGAGGAGATAACAGTAGAGGATGAACAGTTCTGTTTGCCCTTGGGTTTACTTAGAGGCCCCCCAGCCCTCTTTCAGGGCATCTGGCTTATGGTACAGATAATTACATTTGGGATGGTGTTTGCGTTATTCCCTCCAACACTTATTGCTGGTGCTGTCCTTGTGCTGCTCCTGACCCAAACCTGACGCCTTGTCTCAGAAAAAGAGGGAAGATGGTTTGTGCGACGATGCAGGAACTGACATGGCCTGGCCATAGGGACCGTGTTTGCTGTATTACTCAGGCTGAAGTTCATCCTGTACCTAGCTAAGGCTGTGGTTGATGCCAGCTGGATTTATTCATGATGTCATTGTTGGTCAGAGTGGCCCGGAGTTTCTAAGAGACTGTGAGAGCAAGTTAGGTGGCCCTGTGGTTGTGCAGTGGGGTTGAGACTTGGGAAAGCTCAGTCCTATTCCTGACTGTGGTACTGCTTCACTATCCAAGTTTGGGTGATTTACTCAATTCTTCTGTCCAGGAGTAGTAGAAAATGGATTGTTTTATTATTGTGAATGTAACTTAGGTAAATACTGAATGTTCTTGAATATCACCCTTTTTCAGATATCAGCCCCTTGTTATCGGATCTTAGGGATAGGAACATGTGATTTGACAGATATGCTTCCCTGACGAGAAAAGTCAAGCTGCTTAGAGAATGAAGGTACTCTGAAAATTATCACTCGCACAAGCCCTTAGGTGCACTTTTGTTCTTCAATTGTATCAACAGGAATTTGAAAACCTGGAATAAACTCAGCAAGCAAGTTAAGGAAAAGGAGGGGCAAAGGAGGTATCTCTGACCTAATTGTCCATGAATGCTTTTTGATACATGTCTTTTGGATCAGAGGGTGGAAGAGAGCTTATGTTAGGCACATGTCCATCCTAAAAGGTAGCTAATATGGCTCACTTATGTTTCCATCAGATTTCAAAAGA
Organism: Oxyruncus cristatus; assembly: GCA_013399855.1. Lineage (NCBI taxonomy): Eukaryota > Metazoa > Chordata > Aves > Passeriformes > Cotingidae > Oxyruncus > Oxyruncus cristatus. Next base: position 1,962,807 of record VXAY01007342.1, read on the forward strand.
GAAATCTGATGAAATTTTAATGCCTTCTCCTTCCTACCTGGTACAATGATGGAGAAGTCTGAAAATAAATATTTTTCTGCTTGACTCTTTTCAAATATGCTTACCAGCCTTTTTTTCATTTAGTGCAGGGAGAGAGAAGTAAATCAATTAATTAGACTTTTCCTTTTCCTTTTCCTTTTCCTTTTCCTTTTCCTTTTCCTTTTCCTTTTCCTTTTCCTTTTCCTTTTCCTTTTCCTTTTCCTTTTCCTTTTCCTTTTCCTTTTCCTCTTTTTCTTTTTTTCTTTTTCTTTTTCTTTTTCTTTTTCTTTTTCTTTTTCTTTTTCTTTTTCTTTTTCTTTTTCTTTTTCTTTTTCTTTTTCTTTTTCTTTTTCTTTTTCTTTTTCTTTTTCTTTCCCTTTCCCTTTCTTTTTCCCCTTCCCCTCCACTTAACTAAGTCTACACACTCCTACACAAGCACTCTTCCAATAGCCTGGGTTATGTTTTTTTTATTTGCATTGAAATATAAACTGTCCTTTATATTGTGCATTTGCAATGAAAAATCTCTACTGAAAACTAAACCCAAGATGAACTATTTAGAAAACATCTAGGAATTGCCCAATATCATACTGAAGAGTTCAGTAGAAGAACTAGGGGAGAAGCTTTCTGTTCTTGAATGGACCTTTAGAGAACTCCCTTTGAGTTAAAGATTTGGATATTGGACATCAAAACAGAATCCATTCATCTTGAAATGATTTTCTCTAGCCAGTGACCACACAACTGAACTTAGGACTAATAGCTCCACTCACTTGACCACTAGATAAACAGTTTTGCTGTGATGGAGATTGTCTCCAACAATCAAACTGTCATTTAAAGAGCAGAAAGATGTCCTGAAAAAAATGATAGCTCATGTGCAACGTGAAAGAGATTGATATGACTAATAGAAGGCTCTATTGTGTGTCCATTTAAAAGATGAAGAACAGTGTAGTGTGGAGAGAGTGAACTAGTTTTATCTTCCATCTATCTCTTGCTAATAGTAAAGAGAGGTTAGACGTGGTCACGTCTAAAAGCTGTTACCCTTTAATTGCATTTGTATTTTCTTCTATAGATTTCTTCTTTTTGCAGGAGTTGCAAAAATTGTTTATGTTTGATTTCTCTGTTTCCCTCCCATAAAACATCAAACTGGCCAGCTAAGAGAAATGGATCCCAAGCTTGCTTGAGGAACAGGTTAATACCTCTGGTTTGAATGGGTGCAATACACTGTACTTTCTGTTCGGGGTAGCAAAGTAGTGTTGGTGTCGCCTCATCAGGGCCCCCAGTGTTTTGAGCTTTTTACTAAGAGATAGCAAAAGGCAGTCTGTGTTTGTATGATAGTCAGAGGAAACCTGACACGTGTGCAACAAATAAGGCATTGGGGAAAGTAGGTCAGGGCTGGTCATGACAGACCCACTCGTTTAAACAAATGTGCAGGATTACCAGGTTTTGAACAGATCAGTCCTGAGTGAAACATGTAACTCGACTGAGAAGCTTTGTTTATCACGGCATCTCAGGATCCTCACAAAGCACCTTTGTTTACTAGCAGATGCACAGCCATTGACAGGATGAGATCTTAATGAAACTTAGGAGGAGACTGTTACTAAATAGGAGACTGAATTTATTCAGAGCAAATAAAAGTTTGGTTTTAAGAAGTATAGTGAATTCAGCTAATTGAATTTATTCCCACATAATTACTAGCAGAAAATTCTTATATCCAATAACCTATTGTGAGACTGGGGGAAAATATTTTTTGATGGTCTATAGAAGCCTTTCAAATTCAAGTTTGAACCAAGTATAGCATCAGAATGCCTGATCTGTCTTTAAGGATTTTGTTATTATTTCTCTTCATTGCTATAGGCTGCACTGTGCTGCAGCAGGGGTGTGTTTTCTGAAACAGATATTCAAAAAGAAACCATATTGGGAGACACAGTACAAGCACTGAGCACTTTTCCAGTGAATAGAATAGACAAAGAAGTCAAGAGAAGTGGATTTATGTTCTCTTCAAGGCACCATGCTCGAATATCAGGTGAAGAAAAGAATGAGAGTGGTGCAGCACTATCAGTAAAAGATCAAGATTTTGGCTGTGTGAATGCTATTTTTTTATCAAGATCACGGTGTTTTCCTTCTGAGCCCAGAGCATGTGCACTGACTGTCTTCTCAGGCTTTCCCTTTCAAAGGGGTGGCTCAGCTCCGGGTGCGTGGGTCAGATGCAAGCTGAGGAGACACATCCAGAAGGTTTGCATGCCTGCAGCCTCCTGAGAAGCAGCATCCTGCTGTTCCTCACCAGCATTTCATGAAAGAAACACAGTTCACTGCACAGCAGAGCTTATCACTGAGATTTTGACAAAGCTAGTCACAATAGCTTGACACATTTAATTTAACTATATGGAAATCTCAGTAGTTAAGATTGCCTTTCTGTATTTTAACTACACTGTACTTTAGGGAAGTACTGAATCACAAATAAGAGAACTTCCTTGCCCATTCAAGGGCATGGACTCTGGAAAGCTGGAGAACTAAGGGGCCTTATAGCAGATAGTGGAGAATTTGCTGCTGGAAAAATTTCCACAGAAAAACACTCATCTCCTAAAAACAAGCTCTTGATGGAAAAATCATATTTCGAAGGAGCTTTTTGTTTTACACTGGGAAAATGGTCATGTTGTTTCTGTGATGCCTAGACAGATGAATCTTACCAGCTGTGTTCTCTGTCCACGGGACTTTGTCAGAGGCTCACTGTGTGGCACCAAGTGCTTCAGCTCTCCACTATCATAGAATCATAGAATCATAGAATCAGACAGGTTGGAAAGGACCTTGGAGATCATCAAGTCCAACCCTTGATCCAACCCCACTGTGGTTACTAGACTATGGCATTAAGTGCCACGTCCAGCCTCGTCTTGAAAACCTCCAGGGATGGAGAATCCACCACTTCCCTGGGCAGCCCATTCCGATGGCTGATTACTCTCTCTGTAAAGAATTTCTTTCTGATATCTAACCTATCTTGACCCTTCTCCTGCTTGCTTCTCTACAGTATCTAGGGAAACAGGGTAGGACTGCCATAACCTACATTCCCTCTCTTGAAGTTTAAATCAGACCTACGCTCATCTCTTTGTGTAATGTCACCTTACCTTCAGGTACAGTTCAATGGGCAGAGCTGGAAGGCACCAGAATTGGGTTCAGTTTCCTACTCTGCCCTTGGCTCAGTGGATAATGCTAAAGAAGTCACATAGCCTGAAGACATAAAACAGTAATAATAATAAGAACTCCCTCTATTAGAGTTAAGGGTCTCAGTATGAGTAGACCAGAGGCTATGAGTAGTGTTATATGACTGAGGATGGAGCATATCAAACCACGAATTTGTGTTATCATCAGAAAGAGGAGAAGATTCATGGAGGAGAGCTTGAAAACTGCCTACCCATGCTGTAATCATTAACGCCATTCTGAAGGCAGATGAGAGAAAGTGAAAAATAAAATGTACTCCTGATGCTTTGCCTTTTTATGCCTTCTGCATCTGATACAGGTTGCAGCTGCAGCCACTGGAACCAGTGCTCTTTGTCCAGTGAGACCAGAACAATCCTCCTCTACGGTGTCGGCGTCAAGAAAGAAAGGTCAGATCTGACCTATGACACTTTTCTAATGTCAATGGCAGGTGCCTATGGGAAAAATTAAAAGCTGAAAAGATATTCCTGGTCACAAAACATACCTCTGAGGAACTCTGCAGAGCGGAATATGAAAGTAAGGGATAAAGCTTCGGTGTTGGGGAAAGACACCTTTCTTACATTGCAGCAGTCTGTACTATTGGAGAAGATTTCTTTTTACATTGGTGAAGCAAATCTAGAGCAGTGTGTAAAACGAAAGCCTGTCAAATAATGATTTCAACACAGAAACCAAATTGCTAGTTCTCATGTCTCACAGGCACAGAATATTATTTATTTTAGTACAGTGTGCTAAGTGGTGTTTACTTTGGTACAAGAGAGTATAGGTTTTAAAAAGTTTGAATATGGAACAGACTTTCAGACTGTTCAAGTGTTTGCAGAAGTTTTCGTTGCAAAATAATCTGGAACTAGACATGATATTCAAACTCTAAATACAAATCACCTTCCAGCATTGCACCTTAATGGTCATTAAATGATCATATTTTTATATCAAGGATAAATTTAGGAGATGCGCTAAGCTTTACTGAAATGGTCAGTTACAAAAGTGTCCTGTTTGCCTGTATAAAAGATAAAACTAGCAGGATTTAATCACAATCGAATTGATTAAATTAAGTCAATAATTTCTCTTAACTAAAGTGTAGAGTCTAAGAGGAAACAGTTCAGACTCTTTCCTTCCATGTATCTCTGGATAATCTTTGCCAATTTCCGTTAATTCTGATAATAGTTTATATAACATTGTTCTCCTGTTTCCTCCAAACACAGAATTTATTTGGCAAACACATTGGCATTTCTAAGTTACTGCGCATAAAAAACAGTTGGTTTAAGAGCCAATAGCCTTGAAAATATGTACCCAGCATTTTGTCCTTTGCTCATACTGTACTTTACACAGGGTTATCTTTGTCCCTTCCCTTGTGTAGGAATTGGGAGGGCTACACCAAAACTTTGTAAGAATCTATATGTTAACTATGAGATAAAAACAAGAGTAGAAACTAGAATGGGAAAGCGGCAGAAAATCAGGTTGCAAACATTTTGCCATTTCCATTTGATTTATGCCTTTGTGTCTGCATGGCAAATTTTTCAGCTGAATCCTGTACCATTAATATCACTGGAATTTTATCATTAGTGGTCAAGCTCTTGCTGGAATTTTCTGATTTTTATGTATTGCTCTTAAAATTCTTTATCTGCTCTGCTTCTCTGTTCCATAACTATTTCTCTGTCAGTCTGGTTATTTATGTTGAGACCAGTGATGCAGCATTCAGCTACCTCCAAAATTTGCAGCTCGATCTTGGTAGTGCGTTAAGCTAATGAAAACCTAGTTGTAGAGGCAGGTTCCTGAGTAATAGTAGTTTTGAAAGCATGTAATAACCTTTCTGTTTGGATACAAATTAATTCTATCAAGAAGAGAGAGCTCTCGGCAGGGAAAAATACCGGCATAGTACAGTACTAATAATTCCTGAGGGTGCCCGCTGCGTTGTTTTTTCATTCATTTCTTCTTGTCTGAGAGCTCCACCTAATGGAACCAAAAGGAAGGTACCTTTCAGATTTTGCATTAAAATTCTTCTCTTTATTTCCATGCTCGTGTTTGTGTGTCGCCAGAACAGAGAGTGTGAGAAGAGGTGCATCCTTTGACATTTGGAGTAAAGAACACTTAGTGAACAGGAATTTTGTATTACGTTATCTTCTTTTTTAGGAACGCAGGGTTTGAACATACTGTGATTTCTATAAAGGCAAATTTAATACAGATAAACTGAATGTCTCCCAATTTTCGCACTCAGTTTGCTTAGCTGCAAGATCTTGCACTACTGCATATCACTGCAGCACTTTTTATGGGTACAAAATAAATAGCTTGCACGATCAAGGTCCAGATCTGCAGAGAGAATAAATGAGACCATAGGACTACTCATATTCACACAAACTGAGGAGCGAATGATATTACTTCCGTAAAGACATTGGTGGCAAAGCATTCCCAAGGATGAAATCTCCACCATCAGTGTTGCCCCTGCAAGTATTCAGAAACAATGAGTGAGTGTCCCTTCTCCCCACCCCTGCTGTAGTCACATATAATGATAAAAAACTCTGCCTTTTACGATACTTTTAGTCCAGATTTGATTTTTTTTTTATTATTTTTGCTGAAATAATGTTTTCAAGCATTTTTTTTGCAATAAGGAGGGGTAGAAATTCCCCTTTTTTTTGCAGTAAAAGCTGAGTTCCTCACAGTAACCTTTAGTATCCAAGACCGGAGGGACATATGGATGACCATGGATGTGGTCTATCTGGACTTTAGCAAAGCCTTCGACACCGTCTCCCACAGCATTCTCCTGAAAAAGCTGGCAGCCATGGGCTTGGGCAGGGGCACTCTGTGCTGGGTTAGGAACTGGCTGGAGGGCCGGGCCCAGAGAGTGGTGGTGAACGGGGCTGCATCCAGTTGG
>VXAY01007342.1:1969825-1980504 GCA_013399855.1 Oxyruncus cristatus
GAGGTCCTTTCCAACCCGTCTGATTCTATGATTCTATGATTCTATATGTAGAACACCATTAAACTTGCAACCTATGAGAAACAAGACAATGGTGTGTAATATTTTTAATATCATAATCCCATTACTGACAAGGTGTTATTTTGTTTCAACACAGAGAGTTAAATCAAAGGGAAGATGTAACAGGGTCAGCAAGAAAAGCAAAGCAACATGAATACTTGAAAATGCAATGAGGATGCTGTTTGTTGTGGAATACGCCATCCCGATACCTGGCAGAAGATCTTACTCTTCAAAGTCTAAATATAACCCAGAGGATGCTATGCTAGAAAGAGGGCTGTGGGTGCTGACAGGTGTCTAAGGAAATCAAGAAAAAAAAGCCTTCAGCAGACAGGCAGCTTCTCCTGGTGTAGAGAGAGAGCAGCTGAGTCAGATGCTCTGTGTTCAAGGTTGTAATGAATAACTGGAGGTCAGGTAATGGGAAATATATCTAGACACTTCTGGTGTTTTAAATACCATAGCAGTATGCCAGGACTCATACAGTAATATTAATATTGTATTCATATTGTTGCAAATATTGTATTATAAGACAGGGTAAACTGCCTCAATTTAGCAAGAAAAGAAGTACTCCAATAAAATCCCTGCATGGTTTGCTAGAAAAGGTAAGGAGGTCACACTATTGCAAATTTCAACCTATGAATTAAATTACTTGATTTTGCAGATGTGTGAGAGGGAATGGACTGTGGAAAATTGTAGGCTTGCTGTGGGAAGATGACTGGGCTAAAATCAGAGAAAACGGCGAAGTTTTATTCAAATTCTAACTAAAATTATAACAGCACAGATATTATATTAAATACAGATCTTATACTAAATGCAATTGTTACTTCCTGGGTGGAATGCTGAAATATTCTGTGATTCTGTAATTTCAGAGCGAAGCAAGAGAATTTTTACACCCATCAGTAACAAAAGTGTGTATGACTAGAGCCACTTAAGCTCCACCCAAAATGTAAAGAAATAGTAAAAAAGTTAAGAATGGGGAGAAGTTAGGGAAGACTCCATCATAACTTTGGGATCAGTTAACAAGTTGAACCTGTCTTCTCCTCCATAGGGAAGCCTATTGGGTAGGAACCTTACTCTATGTGTGCTAAATTCTTATCTCAAGCTAGCTTTCATTGGTGATTAGAGTTTGTCTGCATATTGCTTTAAATTTGGTTTTGCAGTCAATTACTATCAACTGCAATCTTCGAACCTTAACCTGTTACAATTTTCTATTATCAGTGCATTTATTAATAAAGTGTGTTATTCCAGAAACTGCTTAGCGCGTGTCCTTTAAGAGTGCTAGCACTCATAGCCAATAAAAGTGGGGAGATCCAGGAGGGGGTCCCTCTTTCTAAATTGCAATAAAGGATTTGGCTCTGATACGTTGTCTGCGCGTGTCCCTAAACGAGTTAGTCCAAGCACCCTCCAACGCAGCAGACTGATCAGTGGAGTCCCCATGATGAGATGCTGTCAAACTGGTCAGGCACAAGGGTCTTGGTTTTCCTGAAGTGTTGACAGACCAAACAAACACATAAGGTTTGAGGAAACCCTCCCTTTCGTCTGACACTCACATACTTGCCCTAAAGAATATACCCTGCTGCCACTGCTGGAATCAGAATACTGGTTGGAGGGACCATTGGGGTGATCCAAGAAGGATGTTTCTTACACTGTGGTATATCTAAAGAGTAAGGCTCTGGTGTGAGTGATCCATTTTGCAGGCCTAGCCGTGATACAGGACTAGCCTTGAGATAATCAGGAGGCTAAAAATAAAAAGCTTCCTGGCAAAAAGAGGACTCTGCACCAAAATAAAGGAGGAGCCTTGAAGAAGAAACGATGTTCTCATACTCATGGACACCTGTGTTAATCCAATAGAAAGTGTGTTAGTAATGCATGTCCAGTTCGTGGACAGTCTCATGTAACCAACAGACTAGAAGTGTTCACGCGCTGGGGTGTAGTAAAGGCTTATAAGCCGTGGTTAATGTAAATAAAGTGGAATAACTGAGGATCACATTGGTCACGTTCGGTTATTCCCGAGTTCCTCCGTCGATATTACATCACTGTTAAATCTTGTGGGTTTGTACGTGTGGATAAGTGCAAAACTAAAGCTTTGTTCTGAAGGCCTTTCTTACATGTCTCTGTTAATTTGTACTGCTCTGGGAAACTCAGAAATGACGCATATGGCCATGCTTACACTTTTAATGTGGTGAAGAAAAAACACAAGGGTGTGAGTCCCCCAGAACACCACTGCTCATGATTGCTTCTTCCCTCTGGCTGGAGCTAAGACTGGCTGCTCCCAAAAAGCTGTGAGAAAGCAAAAGGCTACAGGGACTACAAGCTTTCTTCTTGGCAAGGAGCCAATTCCTAGAAATGAGTAAGCTGACACCTACATCTAGCAATAGACAAATTTCAAGCAATCCTGCACATAAAATCTATGTAACATCTCCTGTTCTGGTTGTGGCACATCGTCATTTGTCGAGTGGACACTCAAGAGCAATACTACAGATAATATTTCATTCTACAGTGTTTTCCAGATTAAATGAAAACTGAAACATGTTGTGGGAAATGCAATGTTTTTTTAAGTAAAACTTTGATTGTATTAATTCAGCTACAACACATCTTGGATATTCTTATTTCTGGATTATTTTATTCATTATACAGGGCAACAATGACTGAGCTTCACCTCATTAACTTTACGTGTCTGAAGCATTGTGACCATGTCTGAAGCACATCTTGAACTCCCTTTGCAATTAATGGGGTGAAACAGGCACGTTCCGGCAAACCATTCATTTCAGAAAGGAACTTTAGCATGAGATCACAGAATCACAGCATGTGCCAAGTTTGAAGGGACCACAAGGATCATTGAGTCCAATTCCTGGCCCTGCACAGGAACATCCCCATGAATCCCACCATGTGCCCGAGAGAATTGTCCAAATGCTGCTTGAACTCTGTCAGGCTTGGTGTCAGTTTTGGGCACTGCAATGTAAAAAAGGTATTAAGCCAACAGAGAGCATCCAAAGGAGGGCAACAAAGACAGTGAAGGGTCTTGAGGGGAAGCTGTATGAGGAGTGGCTGAGGGCATCTGTTCAGCCCCAAGGAGACTGAGGGGAGACCTCATTACAGTCTACAACTTCCTTGTGAGGGGAAGAAGAAGGGCAGGCACTGATCTCCTCTCTGTGGTGACCAGCGACAGAACCCAAGGGAATGGCCTAAAGTTTTGTCAGGGGAGGTTTAGGTTGGATTTTAGAAAAAGGTTCTTTACCCAGAGGGTGGTTGGGCACTGGAACAGGCTCCCCAGGGAAGTGGTCACAGCACCAAGCCTGACAGAGTTCAAGCAGCATTTGGACAATTCTCTCGGGCACATGGTGGGATTCATGGGGATGTTCCTGTGCAGGGCCGGGAATTGGACTCAATGATCCTTGTGGGTCCCTTCCAACTTGGCATATGCTGTGATTCTGTGACACAACTGAAACATGGGAATCAGCAGCAATGCAAAGGTACCGCTTTTCACGGATCTGAACAAAAAGATGTTTAAGATGCACTGATCTTTTTACCTGCTTTCGTTCTGCCAGAGATCTACAATCAATAAATGCCCTAAGCATTACTTAAGAAAGAGGAAATTAATACGTGTGAAGTCAACCGAGTTGTAAAGATTAGATTCATTCTTTCATCTTTGCATAAATTGTTCATCCAATGCTGATTGACGTGAAAATTAGTTTAGCTGTACTGCTGCCCCTAAAGCTTCATCTGTACTAGGAAGTTAAATATGCAGGATTATTCTCTGGCAGGGTCCAACTGGCACAGAACACCTGCATCTATAGAGCTTGCAGACACTGACAGCAGGGTGGTTACGTGCACCAGGTGTATTTGGACTCGACCCTTGAACCATGCCTGCAAATTCTTTGGGCATCTGATCAGTCTAAAACCATGACCTGAAGCATTTGAAAGTTTTAACAGTCTAAGTAATGCCTTGAAACATTCCTGAGGTATGTTTGATGTGAACAGCCCACATATGGCCTCGACATCCAGGCAAGCGTGCACGTTGCCCAAGCGCCCTACTGCAGGGTCAGGAAGTAAAGCGGTGCCTGGCACTAAGCAATCATGGAGAAAATAAAACTGGAAACTATGCAGAATCCTGAATCTTATCACTAAAATTTAAATCTTGGTATTCAGCTTACGCATTATCATGCATTCAAAATTTATGAAGGTTTCACCCATACAAACAAGTGACACTAAAAACTGAAGAATAAATTGTGAATATTTATTTTGTATTGGTGGTGTCTATGAAATATTTAATATTTTAAAAACTAAAAAATCTATGAAAATCTTGTAATAAAATTTATAAGCAATTGGTAATATCTGCAACAAACTACGAACAACTGGTAGATTGTTCTGCCAATTATTTATGGAAAAGGTGGGTGTTTAGTATTGTATATCTGCTCAGGTAAATATTTTTTGCATAAACTTGGAATTGGAAGAATTTTGTGATTAAACTGATAAATAGTAATCATTCTGCAATGGGTTTCTGTTAAATAATTTCTCTTTTCTAAGTCAATAGTTTGTAGGCTGATCTTGTTATTTATTTAGGGAGTATCAACTATGCCTAAGACAAAAATTGTCTGCTCTGAGAAGCTAAATTATTTCCGAGGCTAAAGTCCAGAGACAATTAGTTAGTTTGAAATACGCAAACAAATTGGCAAGATCTGTGCACCACCCCTCTTTAATTGCACACTGTGAACGTCTCTAGGGAGAGTCCCAAAGGGTTTTGTATGTGAAAGCAGGGGGAAGATAGTCCTACTTACTATCCCATGAGGACTGAAGGGGGGGTTTTGGAGCTATATGATGTCTCTAACTGCCAAATCAGACTTATATCTCAGAAGGTCATCTATGAGCATGTATGAAAGAGTTCAAAGTAGGAAAGTGCAAACAAATCACAGTCAAAAATAAATCAATTTGGATAAAATTGAAGATTCTCCTGCTTCCTGCCAAATTAAAAGTTGAAAAGAATACTGTTGTCCGGTCAAACAAAACATCTTTCATTTTAGAATGAAAGGTTTCATTAGTTTCTGGGACATTTCTGGGAGAGACAAAGGGATTTTCCTTAAAAATAATGAAAAAAAAAATCAATATCAGCAATTTAAGGTCCTGTATTACATGCATATTGACATTAAATGGAACACTGAAGTTACTGAATGAATCAAGTGATTTGTCCTTGTGGGGATTATTAAAATGCATAAGGTCTAACATTATTTCCTTGCTGCAGTGTAGGTTACTTCGAAGTTTCTTTAATTTCAGGCCCACTCCCGTGTATTTCTTTGCCAGAAGCAAATCAGTTCTTTGAGACTAACCTCCATGATTCCCAAAAATGATAGTTCTTTTCCTGACAATGTAGCATATTATGAAACACTACTGAAGATCTCATTTTACTACTGTTACCTTCTGAAGCATGTCTCCTACTGACTTTACTGATAGCAAGATGAGGTGTTTCTACAGAATTCAGTATTTTCCTATGAAAGCAAGATCTGTGCTGACTTTAATGGAAAATTTTCCTGCTAATCGGGCATAGGATTGAGCCCGGTAAGATGACTGTGATTTTCACCTTGATGGAAATAGAAATGATGGAATTAGTTTCCTTAGCTCATCTTTTGTAAATAATTTGCTACACTGCAATGATATTTACTTCGGGGGTATAATTTACTAAGCTTGAAATTGTGAAATGTAAATATTAGAGCCTAACAGTCTGATTTAGTTTGGATGCATGAATGCATGCCTAAGCTCTTCCAACTTCCTGGACACACCAGGAGTGTTCTTAATTAGATTTAGTCTTTAAAATAAAAAAGTCTGATTTCCCTAGTGGCTTTAATAGATTTAAACAAAAGCCACTTTGTCTGAGTCTTCTGTCATGTCCTTCCCTGCTCTGAGCACCTGCTGGAGGAGGAACTTTTGACCTACTGGTTAGTCATATGGAGCATCCCAAGTCACAGAGAGAAGGGAGAGCCTCAGAGTCCAGCCCTTATCGGGGTGGCACATTCCCTAGCAGCAACAGAGCCCCTTTCCCTTGCAGGAGGACACTTTGGGGAAGAGCAGCTCCTGCAGCAGTGCCCCAGTTCTTGGAAAGGAGAGTCCCTCTAGCCGCAGCAGTTTCACAGCACAGAGCAGCTGCTGCACGTGGTGGTGGTATTTCAGTTCTGCAGAAGACTTTTGTCTTAACCAAACCCTTTTGCAATCTGTGCACTGGGTTGAAATAGAAGATGGCTGTGGCTTTGCAGCAGTAGATGGCAACTGCCAACATGGAGGAGGGTTTGTTTTTCTGGGACTGTGTTTCAGGGTCACAGGTTTTCAGCTTCAGCCCAGCTGGGCATTCTAGTTTTAATGCAAAAGCACTTAGATTCAATTAGGCCAAACTATAGGAAATCATTATGAACTCAAAGATTTCTAAATTAGATCTAGCTAAAGGGTGAAATGTACATTTTCACAGAGCAGGCACAGCATCTGCCAGGGGAGTTCTGGCAGGGCCATTCCAGCTCCCTGCTAGTAACTCCCTTCTGACAGGAGGAGAAGAAGTTAAGCCGGCTTGAGGCATTATATAAGATCAAAAATAGGGTTAGAATGAAATTACAATTACGAAGTGCTAATTGAATCATGGGCACAATGACTGCTGGAGCTAATTAGAAAGGGACAGGGTTGCCTGTGTACCGGTACCTCACTCAGGATGGCATTTGCCCCAGTTCAGGTTCTTTGCATCACTTGATTTCCACTCAAAGCAGCTATTGGCAGACAGAAAGGTGTTTGGCTAACACAATTTCCCATCCTGGCATTTTAACATAGAATACTTCAAGGAGATGAGGGTTTGTGAACATGTAGTATTCTTCCAGAGATTATTCAGTTGAAAACACTGATTTACTGCAATTTAGTGCCAGGTGACTAAGAATTGTCCTGCAATTGTACATAGGCCTGTCAAAGCTTGAATGCTTCCGAGGTGAAACACAAAGCAAAATACTTATTGGTAAGGTAAAAATTAAATAATATTGACAACAAAATTAAATAATTTTTTCTGCTGTATCCAGCATGGAGAATTAAGATTCCCTTATTTATTTTATACTTTGAGTAGATACTAATTTGGTTCCATATAGTGTAATGCACTTTGAAAAACAAAATGAAAAGCACTGCAAAACTCACTGTTACCTTTCTAAAGCTTTTTATGTTTTTATTCTTCTTATAATGTAGATACTGTAAAAGATAATCATATGCTACTATGGACAATTTATTCATATTTTTTTTTTTAAAAAGGTAGGAAATGGCTGTGTTATCATTGCAACTTTTGGCTGTGTTACTATTCTTTCACATTTGTCATTTTTAGCGTGGAGTAGAACAGACAAAGCCACTTGCTAAATAACAACACCTCTCTCTCCTAACAGCAGAAAATGGGAGGAAGGAGAGCTTGATTAGAGGGCTGGACACTGAGGGAAAAGAAATCACAGCATAACTTCAACCACTGTTATTCAGTTTGTAACAAAAGTAAAATCCTTTACAATTTCTGGGCTTCAGTGATATGTATACTTACTTAAGTATTATATGTACTTAAGTATGCACAAAACTGAAGCATGTGCTACTTGCCACTATCTGAGAATGAGACCTATAAAAATTTATGGATATTGACACTGACTTAGAAGGGGGTGAAAGTGGGAGGAATTTCACCTAATGACACCATTAACTTTTAGAGTTTTCCAGTTTAGTAATGTAAAAAATGTTAGACAGAGCAGGAACAGGCTACATACTTATTAACAATTTACCCAGTTTCTACCTTGCCTTTAAAGACAAGCACGTGTAAGATACAGTTTTTTGATCATGTCAGGCCAAAAAAGAGATGAAAAAGGAACAGATAAGACAGAGAAGATAGGGATGGCGTAAGGAACAAATGCTGCTTCCTATAGAAGGGAACCTTGTCTGCATAAGGCTTCATGTCTGCAGACTGAAGAGCTGCTCCTAAATGCATAGGCCCTTCTGAGTGTTTCTTGCAAGAATTTTAGGAGTCTTTCTGAAGGAAAAAAAATAAAGGAATTTTTCTTAAGCAAGTTTATTTTAGGAAATTAAATAATAGTAGAAATTCGAGCGTCATCAACATATCTCAGCATAATTAGCTGCCTCGAGACCTTTAGAATTTATTTGCTTGCCTATCACAATTTCCAGAAAGATAGGAGAAAAAACAGACTTCTCTAGGCTGACTCGAGCAATGTTAAGTAAAGGAAATGCTAGGCAGAAGTGTAATTATGAACTTGATCACATTATTCCAAATATACATTGATAAAAATACATTAAGTTAGAACAGGAGATCAAAACAGGCCAGCAAAATAAAACAAAAATATAGGTAAATATGGTTGCTGACCTCCTTATATGTTTGTAGGAGTTAAAGATTTCCTTTTTGTCCTCTCAGAGAATCAAACAAAGAAGGACAATTGTCTTAATTGATTTAATTACCACGTTTACAAGTTAGGATTTTAAAACTTGTAATTTTTCTCACCAGCTGGACAAGGGATTGTTGATTTTGTAAACCTAGTTCCTTTGTATCCTGTCGTAATCCCTTGCCAATTTCTTTTCCTGTAGTTTTACAGCCACCCTATGTACTCCAAGCAGTGTTCTCAGTAGCTGCAGCAAGATCCTAGAGCATCATCGTACTGGTGAAGCATTTTCTGCTTTGATTTTTAAGGAGAGACAAAGAAGCTTTCAGCCTTTGATGAGGTTTTACTGAGTTTCCCTAGATGGCACTCTGTAAAAATCCAACTAAAACCAGCTCAGTCAATCTTCTTCAACCTCGACTTTATGTATTTTGGTAACCAATTACTCCAAACTCGTTGTAAAATGAGGATGAAAATACAATTTCCTTCTTTGGCAGTGATAAGAGATAAAGACAAGGGTTAAAAGAATAGTATTCGCAGTGCCTTGCAAACCAAATGGGGTTGGAAAGTTCTGCTTCTAAAGTCATCATCACATGATCCCTGATCACTTCTTTCTCTTTTTGATCTTTGTTTATTTACCGATGATCCCTTCTGAATAGTGTCTTGCCGCTGGCATAACCACAGCACGTATTGCTGAGCTGTTTTTGTTGCAGCAATCTCGCAGGCTGGAAGGAAAGCAACTCACTAACAGAAGTTTCCTGCCACTATTATGTGTCTTCTCTTCTTTGGAAAGATAATGTTAACAGAGAAGGATGCTTGATTTCTTGTTTCTGACACTCCACCAGCCCCAGGAGGATTTTTTTCCTTCAGTGGTGAGGGTGCTAGATTTCTATGAATCCCCTCTTCTTCATTTTTCTCTCATCCTCTGAATGCCTATCTTGCAAGTGGCATGCCAGACTAGCATACTTCCAGCATAAAGGATTAAAAGAGGATATGTATTTTCCTGTTCCTGTATTTTCCTGAATTTTGAGCATAATCTAGAGGACTATGTGTGGGACTGCAAATGCATCCTCCTGGGGCCCAAGGACATACCCTGAGCATGCTGCCTGACTGGGGACAGGTGGGTTGCAGTGGTGAGGTGCACAGAACACTCAAACCCCTACTGCCTCCAAAACTCTTGCTCAGAAAAGTGTATTCTACAAAATCCCTTCATAGCTTATAAAATGCAGTTCACTCATGATTAAAGGTATGTAGCCAGACACAGCATGTAACATTTCTACGTTTGATTTCATTAGCACATTCTGTAAAAATAAAACTGAATGATGATGTCCAGTGGCTGCTCTTTTATTCAATATAGGACACAGCACTAGAGAAGAAAAGGAAGGAAACAGAGCCTGCCATTTCTAGGAAAAATATAAACAAATCCTAATTTTCAAGTAACTTTCAACAATGGCACACTATGAACTAGAAAGAAACACAAACAGAACTGAAAGAAACAACATAGAATCATAGAATCATCAAGGTTGGAAGAGACCTTTAAGATGATCAAGTCCAGCTGTCAACCCAGCACTATCACTGTAACCCCTAAGCCACTAAACCACATCACCCAGGGCCAGATCCACACACCTCTTAAACACCTCCAGGGATGGTGAATCTACCACCTCCCTGGGCAACCTATTTCAATGCTTGACCACTCTAACAGGGAAAAAAAAATTCTAATATCTAATCTGAATTTGCAGTGTCTCAGTTAAGGCCATTTGCTCTGGTCCTCTCACTGCAGGCACAGTACAAGAGACCAGTCACCACGTGGCTACAACCTCCTTTGTTCAACCTATCTCTCTTAGATAGAGAGCAATGAGGTCTCTCCTGAGCCTTCTCAAGACTAAACAAGCACAGCCATTCTTTGTAAGAAGTGTTCTCTAATCCTTTCACAAGCCTTGTTGCCCTTCACTGGACACGGTCCAGCACCTCAATGCCTTTTTTAAAAGTGAGGGGCCCAAAACTGAGTGCAGCACTTGAGGTACAGCCTCACCAATGCCAAGTACAGGGAGTTGATCACCTCATTAGTCCTGCTGGCTACATCATTCTTGACAGAAATGACAATTTGTATCAGTAACAATTATTTTCCATAATCTTGAAAATAAAGGTATTAGAAGTAGAATCCCATTATGAAAGGGATGAAAGGTGTAAGAAAGATTGATTTTTTGAGGAGAGTCAACACAGTTTTACCAAAACCAGGAAAAAAAAAAAAAA
>VXAY01007342.1:1980629-2011510 GCA_013399855.1 Oxyruncus cristatus
AAAAAAAAGAAAAAAAAAAGGCAAAAAAAAGCAAAAAAAAAAAGCTGTCTTGAGGCCTGGGCAGACTCTGTGGCAGTCCAGAAAGCTGACCCATGTGTCTTAGACTGGGTTCCTGATGGCAAGCTGCCTCACTCCTGGCCCTCGGACCAGAAGTCCTCATTTCCCAGAGGACTGTAAACTATCATGGGCTGTTCCGGGGTGGCTTTTTCATAGTTGTTTGCATCCAACAAGGACAAGTCTTTCTAATTTCTCAAAGAATTACTAAGTATCTTCTAAACACTTTTCCACTTGCAGCTCCTGATGCTGGGAACCACTAGGAATCATCAAAGGCTTTTGTCAAAATGGGGAAGGAAGACAACAGCAGACAATAGGGTTAAAGGTATGCATAGTTACAGAAGCAAGGCCCTTAAAGTCAAAGAAATGGAAAAAAATCCCCACAGAAACAGTACTGTAATTCTATAATCCATCCCAGATATAAAGGTTTGCCCACAGCTGTTTGAATGAATAAACAGGCTCTCAAGATCAAGCAACTGAAAGCAAAGACTAGTGCAGCAATATGTTTAAAGAATTGAAATATGCTTAAATAATGGATGTTTCAGCTTGTGTATTGCACTTGATCAGCATATTTTTCCTTTTTATCACTTGCAGAAAACCTTCTGCTGTCTCTTGAGAGGCAAATAATTTAAACTGTGTCTAGCAGAACTGAGATCAAAGATAAATAGCTATCATCAGAGTGATAGAGCCTGAGACAGCGTGACACATATGAGTCAGAGAGCTTCATGATCGCAGCCTGATTGTTAGTTTGGAGATTCATTCTATCTGTGCTAGCATAAGAACAAATTTCTATAAATATATGGTAGAAAGGGTGCGATTTTTTCTTCATATAATACCTGTTTTATGCTGTATTGGAGCCAGCTGAGTCACTGAAGTATCAATGCACTGTTACAGTGCTTTTTTAAAAAAACTATTTCCATGGAATCTGAATTTGTGTGTGCCTATAATTATTTTATCATCAAAATTTGTAAGTGAATATTAACACCCCGCTTCTTGCAAACTGCAGCGAAAACCAAACAGCTAATGTTAGATGCTCTCAAAAAAATTCAGGCTGGACTTTCCAAAACAGTGGATTTCTTCTACATCTCAGTTGCTTCTTGGTCAGATGGGAAGGACACCACCTCCCTCTCCCACAGGAACAATGTGATGGTGATTTCATTCAGTCTCCTGAAGCACCTGTGGCATGGAACACAGAAGGAATCATGGAGAACAGGTATATCATACAAGCTGGGCTGGGATAGTGACCAGTGAACAAGGCAAGGGGACTCCCATGGGACAGCACCCTGACAAAGAAGAAAATAGCTGCTTGGGAAATAATCCCTTCATGCCAGACACTGAGTGACATGAGGGCCAGTGGGGAAAAAAAACCAATCTTTTTAAGACTTACATCACACTACATATTCACAAATGGTACAAGACAGCATTTAACAGCTGCAAAAATCTGCACCCCCAATATATCTTTACTTTTGAGACAGTAATTCTGTAACCTTGCCAAAGTACCATTAACAATTTGATTAACTTTACTGAAATCCTCCATTCACACAGCCATGACAAAGCAAAACCTGGGACCTTCTTAAACTACAGAGATTAGCCTGATTAAAACTAACTTTTCAGCTGTGTTTATCCTGCAAGTCTAAAAATATGCATTTTCCCCCGTTAGAAAGATGCTCACAGCTTTGCATTGAAAAAGCTGGGCACTGTCTTGTGCTGCTCTGTCAGTATTAAAATAAGTTTATGAAGACATTGAATACTTCTGAAGGAAGTTCCATAGAACACTGAAAACTTATCTAGCCAGTTCCCAGCCTTATAATGTGCTTTCCCACAGTGAGTAACTTAGGGTCCCTTTTTTGTCTTGTATCAAGTACCAATGGAAATTACATTTTACAAAGAAGAAGAAGAACCACAACTGCTAGTGGCACTACAACAGGAGACATCTGTTCTATATAGCTCTGTCCTGTTATTTGTGACATTAGAGATCCTGAACTGCCCATCTTGTTTCCATCGACAAGGGTCACAGTACTAAAAGCACACAAACCAAACCATTTCTTGTATTGCTTTTGCTGACTAATGGTATGCAAAGGAGTATCCTGATTAGATATAGGGAGGGAAATATTAATGCAGAGAACTTAGCATAATGTTCAGTCCTGCCTGTGCAGCTCTCCCAATGAGTTCCAATGAGCTTCAGAGAGAATAAGTCACTTTGAGGTGCCACAGATGCCAATGTTTAAAGTACAAACTTAGAATAAGCTTTGCCTACAGGAAAATGCAGGCAAATTCCTAACTCTATGTAGAATCTGCAGATTTTTTTTCTTTAGCTAGAAAGGCTTTAGTTGCCTTTCCATGAAGTGTGAGTATAAGGTAGCACCCTTCCTTCATGGAGTCCCTTGATCTACAGAGAGCTCAAGTTCAAATGTTCTCCTCAGGGCACTTATATCCCAGGAGTGCATCATGGCCAGTGAGATAACACTCCTGTGAGGTTCTCTCAAACTTTTTTGCTAAAGCTTATTTAAATTTTTGCTGGATAAGATGAAGAAACAGAGCTAGAGTGATGCAGAAGGCATGCTCACTTTTCTGAAGACAAGGAACTTTAATCATTTCATATGAAGTAAAAAACCCCACCAAAATTAAAAGGATGGCAATGAGAGCGTTACTATGAAAGGATAGCCTCCTGCATACTGATGAGATTTTTGCAGTGCTGGTTATAAATGTTGGTTCAGCTTCCTTTGGTCTTCTTAAAACTGCTTCATATGAAAAGTTAGGGAACGGATCAATAACCAGGGTTTTTTCGTCTCAGGTTTTCAGCATGTAACAAATGTTTCATTTATGGTAGAAAGCATTTTTCCTTTCTTTTTCCTTTGGCCCACACTTCCTTTGCTTTCCAGGCACATGCTCAAAGGCTGGGACTGCCCTTCTACTTCAGTTCCTGGATCTGTCTCTCATTTCATCAAACATCTGCAGATTTTCTGTGCCTCAGTTTCTCCATGTAAAGCCCTGTCTTGAGATATCAGTAGTTGCAAAGTAAGAAGAACAGGGTGAGGATACAGGAAGTTTGGAGAGCTGACAGAGTTGTATTTCTGGAAAATTTGTTTCAAAGCATTATTAAAAAACTTGTCAGTCTTGCGACTCATTAGTAGCCCAATGGCATACTCTGAAAAAGGGAGGTATTTTACATATGGAATATAAACTGTAAGGCTGGGGGAAGGTATCATAGTGTATTCCTAACAAAGACAAAGAAGGAAGGGAGAAAGAAAACACTGCTGCTATGACACTTCGAGTATTAAGTTTTATTGTTTGCACTGGCCTAGATATATTTTCTTCTTTCTGCTCTAACTAGAACCATTTTTTAAAATTCACCATTCTCCAGATGGAAGTAGGTGGGGGTTGTAAGTCTGGGAAAGCTAATTTTAGAAGAATTGTGAGTCTTTTGTGTGAAGCCACTTACGGTTTGGAAAGCAGAGGTGGAATTATTGAGGAAGTGGTTTTTCCGCTGTTTTTAGTTTGGGGGGGGGGTGTTTTGTTTTGGGTTTTTGGAGTTTTTTTTGTTTGTTTTGTTGGTTAGTTGGTTTTGTTTGGTTTTGGTGGTTTTTTTTTTTTAATTTAATCTCAAATGCATAAAGCTGGATAAGAGCAACTATCACTCAAAAATGTCCCTGAAAAGATGAACAGGACTGTATACACTCTTTTGCATGTTGATGTCAGCTTCCCTTTCTAAGTTTCTACTTTGCAACTTCATCACAAAATTTCTTTTTCTGATTCAGAAAAAGATGAGCCAGGAATTAATGAAAAGGAAGATTCAACAATATAACAGGAAACTAATACTTCTGCTGCTTGAAAAACTGGGATGGGGAAAAAGGAGAAATGCTATCAGAAAAAAACATTTGCTCTTCTTCATTTCTTCATAGATCTATTTGTTATGACTGCAGTTCTCCAAAGAGATCTTTTAATCCCTCTTCATTGTTATCAACAAGACCAGTTGCTTCTGTTATTTCCTTACAGTCTAGTTATCAAAAAACTTGTGAAGCTGTTGAACACCAACTGCTGCTTGGAACCAAGTTTTGTTTATAAGCAAGTTAAATGATAATGCCAAATTCAAAGGCTGAATACAGAAGAACTTGTATATTTGTAAGTTGAGCCCATCCATAACAAATGTTAGTAGAGCAGATCTTTTGTCTCCCCAGCCAAGAGAGGCACCTCTCTTAAGCTTAGTCTTGCTACACCTCTGCTACAGCTGGATACTATTAAAAAAAAAAAAAGCTCTTATAAAAAAATCCAACAATGCTTTCCTTGGGAATATATATCCATTACACTGATTGCACAGAACTCTTACTGTGTGTCCTTTCGCTCTCTACTTGTTCTCCAAGGAGTTAGGATTAGTGTTAACATGACATCTCAGCTAGCATGGCAGCTAGTCCCTTATTACAGGTTCTGCTCTGCATCTGAGATGAGACTGCATTAAGCACTGGCCTTGTGATGTATGCTAGGAAAGCCCTAATTTTTGTATTTATGAAACAAAGAACAAATTATCTTGTCCTGGAGTTCTCTCATAACAAGATTTTGCTGTACAAAATTCTAACTTGTTTCCTCCCTCCATCACTCTTCCAAAGTCTTACCCAACAGGCCACTAACATGATTTGTGAACAGCTATTTCCTTCCCCTGACCTTCCCCTCACGGCTGTTGAGTGAAATAACTTTCTGTAAGAGAAAAGCAAATGAATCACGATTATTTTTCAATGCATCCTCACTCCTCATACAAGCCACCAGTACTCATTGTGTAGGCCCTACAATCACCAGTGATGACATATGCAAAGACAATGAAATCACCATCTAATTTTGAGGTCCATTTACCTCTTTAGCACAAAGAAAAATTACCTGGCTGTAAATGGAGGTGTTTTTTGTTGTATACACAACACAGGCAGTTGTAGCTGAAGTACTACAGAGCCTCGAGATAAGCATAGGTTCTTTGTTTCCCCTGATGATGTTCTAACACTTAGGTGCCTAGTAATACAAGGTAAGAAGTGAACATTTCCTCATACGCAGTGCTGAAGCAAGAGTGTGTGCACAGCTAGTGGTTTTCATCAGTCTTAAATGCTCAGACTCTGCCTGTTCAGTTTGTTACAAACTGGTCTGTACATGGTCAAGTTAGGTGACTTTCTACAATGGCTCGTTGCTTTTTTTCTCCCAGCAGAATGTCTCTGTTATCTCAACGTTATTAAGAGTGTTTCCTGGTTAGAAATCTAACATTGTCAGCTGTATCTTCCTGATAACCTCAGCATGCTCCAGGGTCCCTGAACAGGTCATATGCACATTTTACATACCACAGTAGCCACAGCTCCCTAATAAAATTAATTTCTATAATGCTTTTGGTACCACCTTTTATTAATATATATTCAATTACTACAATTTTGATCAGTATATATTCAATTACAGCAATAATAGTGATCTCTTCAAGTTAGAGTTCAGAGGTAGCCATAAAAGCATGACTGCAAATGTAGGGGCCCTTCAAGATCTCCCTTGAGGAGATGTGGGAGACAAAGGAAGAGATTTAGCCTCCTTATCTGCCTCTCCACTGCCCACTCTCAAGTGGTATTGAGTAGAGAAGCCAGGGAGGAGCACTGGCCAGAGGAGATGTGATAGGAGGTGCCCTAAAACAGGGAGATGAAGTAGAGGAACTCTGGTTAGCTTCCTTTATCCTTTCTGTGACGCTTCAAGAACCTCCCACAAGATTTACATCTACCGTACTAGTTGTCCTTAATAGGAAAAGTGATGAGCCCACTCCAGGAATTAGGTCACACACTTCAGCTTCCTGGCAATAAATAACGGAAATGGATCCAAGTGAAGGTATCAGTCAGCACATGGGTGTGTTTTCTTCCTTAAAGCCCGGAAGTACAGTCTATTTTTTCTACTTCCCTGCTGTCATGGTTTAACCCCAGTCACTAACAAAGTACCACACAGCCACTTGCTCAGTCTCCCCACCCTGGTGGGATGGGGAGGAGAACCGGAAAAAGCTGAAACCCGTAAGTTTAAGTAAGAACAATTTAAAAATTGAAGTAAAATATAGTAATCATCATAGTACTAGTAATGAAATGGAGGGGTGGGGGGTAATAAAACACAAGAAAGACAAGTGATGCACAACACAGTTGCTCAGCACCCACTGATGGATGCCCAGCTCGTCCCCAAGCAGTGATCAGCCCCTCTTGGCCAACTGTCCCATTTTATATGCTGACATTATACAGTATGGAATATCCCTTTGGCCAGTTAGGGTCAGCTGTCCTGGCCATGCTCCCTCCTTGCTTCTTTTGCACCTGCACACTGGCAGAGTGGGAGAGACTGAAAAGTCCTTGACTTAGGGTAAGCACTACTGAGCAATGACTAAAACATAAAAATCCGAACACAGCATTGTAACAGCTACTAGGAAGAAAATTAATTTTCTCACATCCAAAACCAGGACACCTGCTCTTGTGACTTGAAGCATCTTGGCACCTTCAGAAACATTGGTAGGTTGTCTTTTAATTCCACAATTTTATTATAAAATTTGTCTATTAAAATTAACATAGGGGTTTTTTTGTGAGTGTTTATTGATTACAATTTCTCATTTCCCTCTCTTCATTCAACTCTGACACAGCTGTGTCTTTTGGTCAATATCCACTTTCTAGTAGCTAATTAACTTTTGCCTGTTAAGTTCAGATTTTACCGTTGGTTTTAATATGATTGTTTTCAAGAAAAAAAAGAAAAATAATGCAAACATTTCAACAAATATTTATAACACAAAACCAAACACTCCAAACCCAAATCTCAATTAATCTCAGCAATCCTGATCACCATGAAATATTAATTGCTTGGTGGCCATTAGTCTCATTTTCATCTGGACTATGCACCTCTGCCCCATGTGCTTTTACTCAGCCTAGAAGCCTCTCGAGGTTATGTAGCTCTACAGTACAGTTATGGGTGGGAGGGCTGCAAGTACCAGCGCAAAGAGAACACTCAGTGGTGTAGTAGTCCTGTAACAGGGCCACAGAGAAAATAATATTTGCAGATCTCTCACTCGTACCTCTCTCTTGTCAGTACTGTGAAGTTATGCATTACAGCAGTGCGAATCTGCAGAGGTTCTGTTTGAAAAAACTGAAGTCAGAAGAAAATAGACAGAAAATCAGGTTGTAAGGGAGGAAGCTTCAAGAAGAAAACATTCCTCTAAACAAAGCCCAAGATAACATGCCCTGTATCTGAAAATAAATAGGAGTAGGAAATAACCTACCAGAAGTAAACTCATTCTTGGTGAAAAACCTCCTCTAGGTCACCTTGTAAAGTCAAATCAGGTTTACTTGAATAAGGCATAAAAAGCCATTTTCAAAGTCAATAGCATCTTCTCGAATAGGACCTTCTAGGAGCCTTGATTGATGCCTATGGGTATTTGGCAATATAGTGTGAATTGAAGGAATTCATAGTATACATGGGAATTTTTAAAACCATGTCAGTTTCCTCAGAAATTACATAGTATGCTTGTAGAAAAGAGGAGCAAACCTCTAAATGAGTTATCCCTACTGCCTCCTGCAGTCAAAGCCAATCCCAACAGAGTATCTTTGAAAAAAAAAAAAAAAACACCCAACCAACCAGTGAATCATCAGGCTCTACATGTTCATTTAATTCCAAGAAATGAATCCCTTTCCTTTGGATCCTTTGTAAATCCTAGATGCGTCATGCCTATGACATTACTCACATGAGTAGAAAAAAGTCTTCCGTCTCAAGGATCTTTATGGACTACTTCTATGAGTGATAACTGTAGGGACAGGTACAAATTTGGAAGAATTTGTGATGGAAAGCTAGGAACTCGGTTTTCACTAAGAAGGCTTTCTGCTTAAATGGTAACTCTTTCTCAAAGGCGGCTTCAATGGTTTCTCTGCCCTCTCCGCATAGCAAGAGTTCTCAGCCTTGCTCTCTGATATGTGAGAGGAGAGTGATAGCCCCAACAGACATGCACAGAGGCCTTGGGAAGGCAAGGAAGAAACAGAGAGGATAAAAAGGCCCTGAAAGGGTGGGAACTCACCTTTTTTCCCTGGAGGCCTGGTGCACCTCTATTGTCAAGAAATGGTCCTTGCATCTGAAATAAACCTTTGTTTTTTTAATCCTTCCACTGCCTTGGCATTCTTGGGAAGAATACCTGTGTATGTTTTACCTTGCATAACAGTTTTTGTTCTTAAAAAAAAAACAAGCAACTTCAGGGTGTGGTACATTTAAACAAGGTGGGTAAAAACAACAGCTGTGACAAACAGAAGATGGTGATTAATCACTGAAAGTTATGTGACGGAAATGCAGATGGCATAAGAAATAATTTGAAGCTTCCAGAAGAGGGAAGCAAAGAATGCTTATCAACATTTTAAGATTCCAAAGTAATTCATCAACATTTCTCCCTCCTCTACTCTTTTTGAAGCAATTAAACCATGCTAAGAACCAGTTGAGTGGCCTACTCCTTAAAAACTCAGGGTGCTTCTTCCTAAAACAGTTGCTGGTTTTCACCCCTGAGCTGAGCAAAGCCTGAGGAAATTCTTGGTCACAAGGTACATTATCTTCCCAGTGCAGGTAGTTAATCCATAACCGCTGCTCTGCTCAAGGGCTGGCTGCTGCTTCTACTCCATGCATCTTTATGTGGAGTATAGAACAGATGTGATATGCTATTTGCATAATTCAAAAATCTCCATGTATTTTTTTTTTTTGTGCTTAATTACAGCTTTTGGATTCATGTGATTAAGAGAGGACCTTTTCTGAGGTTTTTCCTCAATTATAATTCTTCATTTTCATGGTTGCAGAGAAACAGTTGAAAACAGAAACCATGAATGCTAACTACAAAATCTGTTAAGACAAAATATATGATTCTGAGCCACTACCATAGTTTTTTTGGTAATCCAATACTTATTTGAAGATCAGTACAAGGCTTGTCCTGAGCAGCCTGCTGTGGCTAGTCTTGCTTCTGCAAAGGATTGGACTAGATGATTTCAAGAGATGCCTTCCTAACGCAAACCGTTTCCTGTGGAATGAGGAGACGGACTCGCGTTGGGGTTCTTGGCCAGATAGTTGAGCCAGCGCTTTATTATGCTGATGGTGTACCAGGAGTGTGCACAGAGAACCCACAGGGAAGGAAGCGATCCCACAAATCCAAAGGGGTGGAGAGCAACTGGGATTTATATAGGGTTTCAGGGGAAGGTTCTAGAAAGGGGGAAGGATTTTACAAACATGGAATAGGGTAGGTTGGGCTAAGTACAAATAAGGGAAGTAGGGGAGGAGGTATTAAAACAAAGGGGAGGCAACAAGCCGTAAATGGTAAACGGTGCAATGCACCAAATTACAGCCAATGGGAAATTAACAATAAACTTGAATTAAAACTGAGGGGAAAAATATAATATAACTGGGGTACAATGATAGAAACATGCATTAACACTTTTTGTCTTAATTATAGTGTCAATAAAACAGTCCAGAGTTGTTTGGATTCCTCGTCACAGGTTTTGCTTCGCGTAGACTGCTCTTTTCCAGTTCTCTCAAGTCTGTGCTGATATCTCTTGACTCCCGACATCTTCCAACAACAATGATTCTGTGATTCTGTGTTTGCAATGACAGACACTTCATTAAAACTGTAAAGCGATTCATCTTACAAACAGTAAGGAGACCTGTTGTGATGATCATTTCCCAAATGTTCCCCCCTGAGTATAAGTGCACACACACACACTCAC
Organism: Oxyruncus cristatus; assembly: GCA_013399855.1. Taxonomy (NCBI): domain Eukaryota; kingdom Metazoa; phylum Chordata; class Aves; order Passeriformes; family Cotingidae; genus Oxyruncus; species Oxyruncus cristatus. The sequence goes on from VXAY01007342.1 coordinate 1,990,403, forward strand.
CCTCACATAGAAATACACAAGCAGATGATCTTGCTCTTATCTAGTCTGTATGAATAATGACTTGGTTACGATAAAAAGCACAACTGGAATTTCTTTTAAATACCTGTGTCAGAATGATAATGTAAGTCAATATGAAGATGACATTTCATCAGTGACAAAGGTGAAAAGTATGAAGGTGCCAGTCTCATAATTCTCTCAGAAGTAGTTCATTATGCATCTCTGATATGCCATATTTCCACCAAGGAGAGAGTGAGATCTGGGAAACAAGCCTTCATATGCAGCCCACCATATCCCACTTCCACAGTGATCGTGCCTGGCTGTGGATCTGTGACAGTCATGGTATTTCAGAAGGTTCTTAAGACACTGGCAATACACTTTAACGTCTTGAGTACATCACCTATAAAGCCTGAGTACTGTGAACCTGAAACACAGTAAGAGATCAGTTGAATCAATAGCACTTCGTGCCATGTGGGAAAGATAAATCAGAGAGTACAATTTGCATTTAAAGTAAGCAATCATACCTTGCCATTTTTAAAAGATGTCTTTCGTGGTGTCTATTAAGTTTTTGAAGCCACTGGCTTCAGAGCTCTATTGAACATGTAAACAGTGGTCTAACGTGTACCACTAGTTTTAGGGCAACTCTTTCCAGCATTTTCTTTCTGCTCTGAGCACTACTCAGGACTAAGGACTGTAGCATACCTGCTTTTTAACTGTCAAATTTAATTTATTTTACCAGGAAGACTCAGATTTTTGGGGTTTGTTTGTTTGTTTTTTTAAGATAAAAGCATGGAAAATTGTTTTGAATGCAAATACCTTTATGAAGCACACTTGAGATTATAATATACTTATGGAGGAGAGTAGAAATCTTATTCATAGACAATTAAAAAACCACTTTTCTTTCATTAAAAGCTGTTACAATATGTTCAATATACTGACTGCTCAGTAAAGAAATCCTGCAGGAGAGAAAATAGGTCCAGTTACCAAAAACTTGGAGTTCAGAATCCATACCAAAAGCCAAGTGCCAAAACAATATTTTTTAGAGAATATAATATATTAATTGAAGTTAGCACCCTCTTTTTATGGAAATCCTGGGCTATTATAAAACTTTTCCAGTAGGTAGGTGCTTCCTATTCATAAAAGAGCTGAGTGCTGAGGGCACACAAATGAATCATTGCTCCACCAGAACCACAAGCCTCAGGAATGAATGGCTTGCAGGGAGTTGGGGAGCAGTAGTCACGTAGCTGTGCAGAACATTTTGAACTTGCTGATCATCTTTAGTGAATGTATTTTACCCCTTCTCCCATTCAAAATTGAGGACATTATTTCAAATTCTCATGTTCCACTAAATAAGACACAGAAGAAAAGGTCACAGTCCGAGACCAAACGTCAGCACCTGTCAGCATTTTCATTAGCAGTTCTCTTTATCTGAAAAGCTACTCAAACTGCTTCATAAAGCTGCTTAAATTAATAATTACTGATTTCTTTGCTATGTAAACTTAAACACTTATTGAAGTTGCCCATAAAAAACCCATATGTCTGTGGCTAAAGGAAACAGTCCTTAGTTTATGGGCTGAGCGTTTGCAAATGAATGTGTATCTGAGACATCAAGACTAACATTTTCTTCATGCATTACGCTGTGCATTGCAGTGCTTCAACATTGAAAGTAAACAAAACCCACTTAGCTGGTACTTAAGTAGCAAGTCTGTAGCTGGAAATGCTACTTCTGTGAGCCTTCCAAGAAACTTGCCATATTTAGCATCTGGAACAGCATCAACTTCATCTGGCTCTTCCAAAAGAAATCCAGCAATGTGAATGCAGCGATGCCTTTGAAAACCATCACCTATCAAATGGTAGGTTGTTTTACTTGACATATTCAGTGCATCTATATGGAAAGTTTTATACAAAGGCATCCTAGGGTGATGAGGGATCTGGCAGAAGAGCTTGCCAAGCTGCTTTCCATCATTTACCAACAGTCCTGTCTCACTGGGAGGTCCCAGATGATTGGAAGTTGGCCAGTGTCATGTCAATCCACAAAACGGGCTGCAAGGAGAAGCTGGTAAACTACAGGCCTGTCAGCCTGACCTCAGTGCCTGGTAAGATTATGGAGCAGATCATCCTAAGTGCAATCACACAGCACCTACAGGAGGGACAAGGGATCAGCACTGGTTTAGGAAGGCCAGGTCGTGTCTGACCAACCTGATCTCCTTTTATGATCAGGTGACCCACCTGGTGGATGAGGGGAAGGCTGTGGATGTGATCTATCAGGACTTCATCAAAGCCTTTGACACTGTCTCCCACAGCATAACCCTGAAAAAGCTGGCAGCCCACGGCTTGGACAGCACTGGTGAGGCCNTGAAGGGACTTGAGCACAAGTCCTATGAGGAGAGGCTGAGGGAGCTGGGGTTGTTTAGCCTGGAGAAGAGAAGGCTCAGGGGAGACCTCATCGCTCTCTACAACTACCTGAGAGGAGGTTGTAGCCAGGTGGGGGTTGGTCTCTTCTCCCAGGCAATCAGCAGTAGGACAAGAGGGCATGGCCTTAAGCTCTGCCAGGGGAGCTTTAGGTTGGATATTAGGAAGAAATTTTTTACAGAGACAGTAATCAGCCATTGGAATGGGCTGCCTAAGGAGGTGGTGGATTCACGGTCCCTGGAAGTTTTCAGGATGAGACTGGATATGGCACTGAGTGCCATGGTCTAGTAACCATGGCGGTATTGGATCCAGGGTTGGACTTGATGATCTCGGAGGTCTTTTCCAACCCGGTTGATTCTATGACTCTCTGATTCTACGATCTTTCTGATTTGCCACTTATCTAGCAGGAGTGTTCACATGTTATACTTTTACTGAAAAACAGAACAGTTATTCTAGCTGCAAGGATAACTTTGTTGCTCTAAGCTGCTTAAATGCTTTTTGTGTGTCCCTTTTTCTTGGGAAAACAAAGTAGCATTAATAAACAAGGACCACAACATTAAGCAGAACAACATTTGTTTCTTGTTCTATCATATTAATCAAGTGTTAACAATGCATTTGTAGTAAATATTTATAGAATGCTTTCTCTGGTGTCCTGGGAACATATTGTAATTGCTGATAAGAGTCAGGATGCCATTGCCCTTCTTGGTCACCTGGCTACACTGCTGGCTCATATCCAGCTGGCTGTCAAAAAAGATCCCTAAGTCCCTTTCCATCAGGCTGCTTTCCAGCCACTCTTCCCTGAGCCTGGAGCATTGCATGGAATTGTTGTGACTCAAGGACACATCACTTTGCCTTGTTGAACCCATCACTTTGCCTTGTTGAACCTTATACCACTGGTCTTGACACATCTATCCAGCCTGCCCAGTTCCCTCTGCAGAGCCCTCCTGCCCTTCAGCAGATCAATACTCCCACCCAGCTTGGTGCCATCTGCAAACTGACTGAGGGTGCACTCAATCACCTTGTCCAGATCATTGATAATGATATTAAACAGGACTGGTCTCAATATGGAGCCCTGGGGAAAACCACTAGTGACTGGCTGCCAACTGGATGTAACTCCATTCACTACCACTCTCTGGGCCTGGACATCCAGCCAATTTTTTACCCAGGGAAGAGTGTACCCACACAAAGCATGAGCAGTCCCATTCTCCAGGAGAATGCTGTGGGAAATGGTGTCAAGGGCTTTATTACAGTCCAGGAAGACAACATCCACAGCCTTTCCCTCATCCACTAAGCAGNACCTTGTCCAGATCATTGATAATGATATTAAACAGGACTGGTCTCAATATGGAGCCCTGGGGCAAACCACTAGTGACTGGCTGCCAACTGGATGTAACTCCATTCACTACCTGGGCCTGGACATCCAGCCAATTTTTTACCCAGGGAAGAGTGTACCCACACAAAGCATGAGCAGTCCCATTCTCCAGGAGAATGCTGTGGGAAATGGTGTCAAGGGCTTTATTACAGTCCAGGAAGACAACATCCACAGCCTTTCCCTCATCCACTAAGCAGGTCACCCTGCTTAGTGGATGATCAGGTTGGTCAAGAAGGACCTGTCTTTCCTAAACCTGTGCTGGCTGGGCCTGCTCCCCAGTTGTCCTGCATGTGCCCTTCATGGCACTTGAGATGATCTGCTCCATGAACTTCCTCAGCACCAAGGTCAGGCTGACAGACCTGTAGTCCCCTGGATCCTTCTTCTTATCCTTCTTGTAGATGGGTGTCACATTCACTAAGGTCCAGTCAACTGGGACCCCCCTGGTGAGTCAGGACTGCTGGTAAATGATGGAAAGTGTCGCGGTGAGCACTTCCACCAGCTGCCTCAGTACCCTTCATCCAGGTGGTGATGACACAGACAATGAGGAACAGCAGACATATATCTTACTGCTCAATGATTTTGGAAGCATCACAGAAGCAACATACAGAAAAAGATAAAAGGTAGGAAAATAAGTATACTTTTTTTACTCTGCTTTCTTCCTTAACTAGTTAGCAACTGACATCCATGTTATTTTCTCTAGAATGAGTTTTCTGCAAGAAAATCAAAATTAAGTCTAAAAGAAGGTGGCTACAGTCTAAGTGTAAATCCTCTTTTTCAGGGCAGGAAGGAAATGGGATGATCTCCAGACATCTGTGTGAGTCATAGCATGCTAACGAGAGGCAGATGGGCATACTTATTCGGCACAACTTTTTTATAATTTGGTGTAACTATTCTCTTAGCTTTTTCCTTAATTACACTGACATGAGGTAAAAAGAGCAACAGGTCCCAGGATGTTTGACTTAGATTTGCCCTGGTTTACATGACTGTAACAGACAAATACTTCAAGATTTCAGAGGTTAGGACCGAATAAGGCCAGAGATTTAAATAAACCCATGTTTAGGACTCCATTTCCTTGAATCCCATTCACAAAACATTGTATTAAAAATGGAACTAGAAAATTTTGGACTCAGTGCTGTTAGTACTGAAAATCTGCTAAAACCCTGAAATTGTAGCTTTAAAATATATTTTTAGTATTGTGTTTCACTAGTCTCAACAATATCAACCCACCAGAAAGCTATGCATGCATGAAAGAGCTGGAGGCACAGCAATAAGTTTTAAATATTATGATTTTTTATGAGCTGAAAGGATCTGACCAGTTCAACTGCTGTGGAAAGGGGTTGCTATTGCCTTACCCTGCCTCAAGCACCAAGGTTTTGGCTTCCAAATGCTACCAAGAACCTAGGCTTACTTAATATCTTACTTAATATCCTATTATCTAAGAGCAGCATTTTTGTATTCTGCTCAGTGTGCTGCATGCTCCTCCCAGAAACACAAAACTAGCTTAACTCCAGTTTGAGAGAAGAAAGGCTGTATCATACAACCAAGAGTCCACTGGGCAACAGTTCCCCTTCCTTTGGTTGCAACCATACCTGGACACAGAAGTTTAATATTTTCTTCTAAACACATTATCTAAGATGAAAAAACAAACAAACAAAAAAACCAAAACACAACCAAACAAACAACCAAAGAACAAACTCAAACCCTCATATGATTTGTCCATGCTATCAGGTTAAGAGAAATTCATTTTGTTATCCAAATGATGTCTGGGAACAATGAAAATAGAAACCTTCTGGAGTGAAGCTGTGCTGGTCTTCAGTCCTCTTCAGAGATGGTCTATTGCAGCAGGGCTAGAGATCCAAATAGTCAAGATGCTTTACAAACCATAGGTACTATAGGAGCTAGAGCTTTGTCATGTATAAATACTGCAGCAGAGATAGAAATAGTACCTGTACCTTGGCAAGACTTCTGGGCTAGGCTTATTTATTTGGACTTTGCTGAGTGTGCAGTATTAAATGGATGGTCCGTGAATTCCAGTTATCTGGTCTTTTTTAGCCTCTATGAATGAATAAATCATTATCCATGAAAAGCTTTTCTCACTGCTAATATGTCAGAATCCAATCAACCGGTGTAGTACTCCAGGTTTCTGCTAGTCAAAAGGCTCTGAAAGACTTAACTGATACAAATTTGAAGTCTCACAGTTTCATAATGGAGCAAGTTTTCTTCCAAGGGGATATTAAGATAAACTGTAGAGTTTGGTATGGTGCCATTCAGCAGACATTTAAACAGTGCCAGCTAGGTGTCAGAGAATAGTCACTGAGGTTTTGAGGTTTTGCTCTGAAGTCTTCTACCAATTCCAGAGCATGCAGAAATCCTGTGAGAAGTTAGGTCCTCCACACTGTTGGGAGAACTTATACTCCCAAGCTGCTCTATTGCTGAGTGAAGCTCTCTGGAGGAAGGGAAGAAAGTTCAATCTTTGTTCAGCCAGAAAGTTCAGGCCTTTCCACAGATGCAGCTGAGGGCTGTGTACTACCCCATGCAGCTGCATCTGGCCTAAGCAGGCAGCCGGGATCTGCCAGGGCGTGTAGCAGGAGTGTAGAAAATGCCGATGACTAACACCACTCACACCCTTGCATTACTTCCAGTTTGACTTTGACAAGACCACCCTTTTCTGATATTTTGTTTTGCCATACCCTCACTCACTTCCAGAAGGTAATCTTTCTGACATGTTGATTTTTGTTATTTAGTACTTGATCTTCTGACAAAAGTCAGCATTTGGTCACCAGAAGTCAGTTTTAGGACAGCTGAAGTGCTGTCTTAGCAATCACAAATGAGATGGTTATATCACACAAAAGCCTTTTTGTGTCATGACTAATTTCAGATCCTCCCTATTTCTTATGCAGATTCCAGCCTTGTTCCCTCATACACAGAGAATTAAATTCTATGTCTGCACTTCCTTCTGGCTTCTCCTCTAGGAAGTAAACTTATTCAGAACAATCAGACAAGCTCAGGAGACAACAGAAAGACAGCACTTGCTATCTACCCTGCAGGATCCTTTTGCATTTCACTGCATGACTGTCCCTGGCACTGAAGGGCTACAGGAGCTAATCTTCTTCCTACAAGTGCACACTTGGTCAAGGGCCATCTTTTTTTCTCCCTTTCCCGAGAAAAGTGTCCTGCTAGAGCAAACTCTAGACTGCACTCTCCTGCCAGTGGTGAAATTTTAGCTTGAAATTTTAGTTGTTCTGGCTTTGCTAGGAGAAGTCTCACCTATGTCAGGTGAGTATCTCTACAAATCTGTTATCTACAGTGGTCCTGACTAATATCTGCTGAAGGATAAACCTCTTCACAAGTGCAGCAGGTGTTACAGAATTTTATCTGCCCTTAGCACCACTGTAGCCTCATACATGCAAATGCCTGATAACGTTAAGACAAATCTCAGTGAAGGTAAAGTACAATTGCCTGCCCTATTTATAGGTTTGTTATTCTCTAGATGAAACTAATGTTCACATAGGTGTCCTGTTCTCAGGAAGCCATACTCCTTAGGAAACAATTAAAATATAAATAATTAACCTATTTTATTGTATCCAATTTCAGGCAAAACAAGGCTAAAAAGAGAACATAAAAGCCAAACAAATATATAGATTCTACTTAAGCAAATACTTCTAGTTTAATTCTGATGGGGCAGTTTCTGCTGTTCTGAATAAATCAGGCATGCATTTCCCTTCACTGATGGTGTATTTCTTTCAGCAGTAAAACTTGCTTTGATTACAGCTGATTACTCACATGCCTCTTTCAATATTTTCTAAAAGCAACATCAGGTGTGTCAAAAGACTCTCCTTATGGCTGCTTCTGCAATTACAAAGCTAGTCTCCTAGATACTCTTTTCTCTTTACTTGGGTAGATGAACTCCTTACATAATAAACATGCCTTCAATTTTGAACAGCTGTGACTATATTTAGCTCAAAGGACAGATATATTCCACAGCAGGACCAGAGCATGTTTTGACTCCCAGTCACCCTGATTTCGGGATCTCCTGAAAAATCCTGCAACCATCTCGCATGCTTAACTTACCAGGAGAGATGTTTATCTGGGTCTTCACCTGAATCAGTACTGGGATGGTGCAAAGTGATACATCTGAAGCCAAGGGATGGGAATCACTTGCAGGCTCCTCATAGAAATGCAGTTTGTGAGACTGTTGGTGGAATTTTTTCATCTGTTTGAGAAGCAACTTCTACAAGTAAAGTAGTTTTAAGGACTTGCTCCCATTCCTTATCAAGAAGTGCATATTTTCATAACAATTCAGCTATCTTTCTGTTGTGCATACCTATCTCCCTGCTTTCCTAAAGACAGCAAGAGTAACAACATATATTGTTACTTGAGTCTTATAATTTGAACTTGAGAAATTTATACTTCTTTTTCCAGAAACACTGGAAGAAAATCCCTTGCACCCCATCTATTACGTTAGGGGAAAAAAATGCTGAAGAAACTTAGGGGTAGCCCCCTCTGCCAGTGCCTTCTCTGGACTTTCTGTTTCAGTTCTGTTGCTATTGCACTAAGTTTCCTCAGATTATAGCTCCATAACATAGCGCCAGGGATCTCTTCTGGTTCCCCATTTCTAAAGAAAAAGAAAAGCTTGCCTTGGCTTTACAGGTGAGATGTCATCATTCCTTCTCAATCCAACACGAGAGCTGGCTTCCTTCCCTGCTCCCTCAAGGACCGAGTGCCATGCCCAAGCCTCTTTCAGAGCATTCTTCTAGTGTGCTCTTTAATTCAAATAAAAGGTGGCAATGAATTTTGCTTCCTGATCTTCCTCTTGGCAGCAGAGGCCAACTTCACCACTCAGCCAAAACAAGGAGCCCTCCCTCAGCCCTATCCTCATCTGAGATGTATTTAAGCAACCAGTCAGCTGCTTTGTACAACTGCACAGCATTAAAAGCAAAGAAAATATATTAAATTCTACGTTAGGCCTATGGAAATATTAGAGAAGTGTAATCAACATAAAAAAATCACACCAAAGATGACTGTTTGAGTGTGTACTGAAGAAGGCAAAATCAAAATAACAGAATTGGAGCACAGAATTTATAGGACAGATACAGAAAAAATTGAGCCAAGCACTAGGGGACTTGCCTTAGATCTAAAGATCTGAAAATGTTTGGTCTTGAAACAAAACATTTTGTAACCAACTGTTATTTGGGACTAGCTTTGTTAGTAAGACTCACAGCAATTTAAGAAGAAAGGTGCAATAGCCCGAAGCTGGAATTGAGTCTTTTTTTTTTTTTCCTACAGTTCCTTTTTCACACTTCATTTAGTCAAAAGATTGCAAGTTCAGTGCAGGAAAAAAAAAAAAAAAAAAAAAAAAATTTTCAGCTTCAGTTGCTCACAGCACAAACTATGCTGACCTTTTCCAGACAATTACATAAACCAGCAATGACAAGCAGTAGGGATTCCTATTAAAATACAACCCATGGCTTTTGTATGTGTGCATGCCTTCTTTTTGACCCACAGTTACCGGCTGAACTGAAAAAGATTTTATGAAGAAAAACAGCAGATATGACAAATTCCAACAGAAATCAGATTCCAAATATGAACAGTAAGCATAACCACAGCTGAATCCAGCATTTGCTTAATTCACCAGGGATGGTCTGAGACATCTTTTATCCTTTATATTCAACTCAAACTAGGCATGCTAGTAAAACCCCATTAATCTGTTTCATGAGTCATAGGCATCTTTGTTCTGTGCACTTTGCTGACAGTTTCCTTTATCTAAGGGTGGAGAATGTGCTTTGTACAAAGTTTCAATTTGTGTGTAAGTTCTCTGGCAGAGCCCATGTGCCCTACACAAGAGACTATTTTCCTGTACCACTTATTGCTACAGCTGAAATAAAGTAAAAATCTCAAGCAGGAAATCCCTGAATAAGAACTACAGAGTTGTGCTTCCTAGAGTTCCTATTGCTCATTTACTATTTCCACTGTAACTCCTGTTCCTCTTTTCTTAGTCTTTGCAAAGAAATGGAAATAACTGTGCAGGCCTTTGGTTGCTTGGGTTTTAACATATAGGCTAGGCAGTTGTATTTAACAAAAACAAGTAAGTAAATCTAGTATCACTGCTTGTTGGATTACCAATACAGTGATTAGGGTTGGGAAATAAGTTATGGTGGGTTTGTTGATAGCAGAAAGCAGCTTTCTGTGGAAAAGGAATGCCAATTTCTCCTACCCAGTTTGGAGGGGATCAGATTTCAGTTCACTGCTACTCCTCTTGACTTTTCCAGGAAGAACAGGCATTTCTGAGACATTCCCCAAATAATAACATACTTCCGAGGATGTATAGTTAATTATTTTCTTCCAGTCCTTCATTCTGTACTAAGGAATATTTCTGAGCTCTAAAATAGCTCCACACAAAATTAATGCTGTTGAATTAAATAAGGTCTGCAAGCCAGATCCCTGAGAATTTGATCAAGTGATCAAGTGTTGATTTTTACCTTCCCATATGATCAACTAGAACACTTGAAAAAGGATGCAAACATAAATGATGTAAATTTAACTTAAGTAAATATAGGCAGTATTAGATTTTATATATGCATAAATTGGTTGCATGCATCGATCTCACCTTTTAGACTTATAAAAACCTTTACATCATTATACAAACACATCACTGAATAAAAAATGCTGATAGCAGGGGATAAGACAATTTGTGGTATACTGTGAATTACACGGATAATTAAAGATACCTGGAAACTCACAGGAAACTTCAAGAGTTGTATAAACAAAATTTAAAAGTTAAATAAATTATTATTTGTAAGAAAGGGCAAAGAGGCATGTGCAAGAACAGCATAAACTTGACATTCAGCTGTTGCCAAAACTAGTGTGCTGAGCTGATGTTTTCCTTAAGTCCCATTGTGTTGAGTTTAAAAAGTCCACTGTAAAAGCACTGAGCGAGAACAGAACTTGACAGGTCAGATGCATGTTTGTCCATTGCTTCACCCTCCTCATGCATCCTCTCCTGCCCAGCATTACTTCTGAGGCAGGAAAGTCACTACCATAGGCCAAATAGAGAAGCAAGGCTTGATTTTCCTTCTCACTAGCCAGCTTTAAGATGTGAGCACTAAGGCTGGTTGAGCAGAGTTAATGCAGCAGAGAAAAATACTGTGAATCTGGAAGCGTTTCAAGACATTCCCAGCTGTGTATAAGACAGCAACAAAGAGATTCTTCTTACTGCCTTATTCTCCGTGCTGTCTTCAGAAAAGAAAGTGGGCTAGGAAGCTATTGTAGAGAGTGGCTGGCAGAGCACGGAGAAGACTTTTGTACAAACCTAAGCCTCTGGAAATCAATGGGTTGTTGTTGTTGCTATATCAGACAAACAACACATTGAAAACATCTGTTTTTTTCTGGTGGTGTCAGTTTTGGGATGCCAAATTCCCCCAGCACCAGAATGTAACATAGCTCAGAATCAGTGTGCTGTGTGCTCCTGCTGTCACAACCTCTGCAAAGATGTTGCAATAAAGCTTTTGTCAGTTTTTCAGCTATGATAATTTCAGCTGAGAAAGCTGAAATGTAGCCTTCCTGGTTCTGTATTCAGGAAGACAAAATAATGTTTAGGCCACCTGTGGTCTGCTCAGATCATCCACTGCATTTGCATTGGCTGTAGCCAAGGATTTCACCAGGACCATTTTAGCTTGTTAAAGCAATCAGAGTTAAATTTTGGAAGTTTCAAGGTTGTCAGTCCACTTGTAGAGCTATGGAAAGCGACTAGATGAAGAGAGTTTGGTGTTTCAAGATCACAGACCAGGAACAGAAACAGAAATCTCAGTTCCTAAACTCCCTATTTTCATCACTAAACAATCATTGTCTTTGCTCAAAATGTGGAAAGTTCTCTTTTGAACCTTTATACAAACGCTAAATAATTTTGTCCATTCTGTATTCTAATATAAAGGCAGTGGATGTCTGTAGAACTTGGCTACTTTAATTATAACAGGACAGCTCATTCCCGTAATCACACACCCTCACAGAATATTCTCAGAGAGAGGCTAAGTGCACCTTTCTCTACCTTTCTGTAATGTTCATCTAAACCACAGGCCACAGCTATCCCCAGTGTCCCATTACATGGCAGTGTCCTACAGGAACCCATGCTAGCAGGATGCATCTATAGGGAAGGGACTGAAGACAAAGCATGGATATATACAGATCATTAGTTCTTACTAATGATCAGGAAGAAAGTAATAATAGGCTTCTATAGTATTTTGTGCCTTTAAAAAGATCCTCACTGACATACATATCAGCAGATATCAACTAGAACTGAGGAACATCTATAGGAAAATATATAATTACGGTAGAAATGCCCTGGTCAGATTGATAAACTTTACTGCCCTTCTGAGGTACTTGATATGATCAACTGAAACATTCTACTTTCTTAGCTGGTTTTAAAGTACTGAAGTCTGTCACTGCACTCAACAGAGTGAAGACTGAGGCATAACAAACCACCCTAGTCATTTGAGTTTGACCTGGTTTTCCACGAGAAATGAGATGCAACATAGTCAGTAGCAATACAAAACCTCATTGATACACATTTGTGCTTTCTGTCCCCCCTCCACATCTGATATTACTATGTAGTTTTAGCTTCTTTTAAATCTCGGCAAGCATAAAGCTTCAGATTTTACATTACAAGGCTGCAGGGGAACACTCTCCTGTAAGTCTTAATTTCAACATGGTCTCCCCTCTGACTCCACAGTACCAGATGTAGCTGGGGGTGCTTAAAACTAAGGCCACGGTGAATTCCTTTGCTGCCTTCTGTCTAGTGCTCTCAGCAGACAGCAAGGGCAAGCTTCAATGACTTTTCCAATTACCCAGATGCACAAGTAGAAGACAAGGTAACAAAATGGAATAGTACAGGGGAAGAGAGAGTGAAGCAATGATAAGAATGGCCAACAGTAATAACTTTGAGATTTTTGAAAATGGCAATAACAAGCCCCACATGTGAAAATCTGGCTCCATTAGGACCAGTAAGACCTCACTGCAATTCCTCACTCCATCCCCCCACCAAAAAAAAAAAAAAAAAAAGGCGGGAGGATTTGCTGTCATTTGTTCAAGCTTTTTGATAGCACTCTGGGCACTTAGGAAAACAGCAGTGTAAAAATAAATGAGTCAGAGAAATGTATGTGGGAATGACAAATGCATGAGCTATTTTTCTCAAGTGACACGTGCTTTCCACATTTCTTAAATTCTATGGAGAAGTTAGTCACAGCTAGTGTTCCCAAGGCAGGAACAGTTATGCTAGCTTGTTTTATGAACTCAAATTTTATGTGTTTAAATGGAAAATGTTGTATTGTTTGACTTAACAACTTTTCCTAAACTACCCAGACAGGAAAAGGGGGTGTTCCAGCGGTGTAGTTTGTATTTCACAGACATACCATTTTTCCTTGCATTTATCTTCTTTTGTTTTCCTTAATTTTGCAATGCAGTAAAAAAATTAGACAATCAAGAACATTATAATATTGCTTTAGCAAGTTGGACTTTATTTTTTTCTTTAGATAATAAGAGAAAAATATTAGAAAAAACACAGTTGTGAATGTTCTTGTCCAGGATTACAGCACAGATATGCCTCCCCAGATCCCAGCATTAACAAAAAAACCACATATAAATATGTAAATTTTTATTTATAAGATGTACTTTAAGGAAATAATAAAAGAACTTGAATTAGGCTTACTAAGTGCCTTTCTGTTATAGATGCTTTTTCATTCCTGCAAAAGCAGAAAACTGGAAAGGAAGTAAATAATTAATAAAGAATTGGAGGAAAACGCTATTTTCCTCTGTAGTATGGAAAAAACCAACCTAGAGTGTTATTCCTGACCTTCAACTGACTTAAAACCACTAGTTTCAAAGAAAGAAAAAAAAAAAAATTCCAAAGATGAATCAACTGATTAATTTGTGAAATAAACTATCACTCACTGCCAATTGAAACATGGACTTTTTAAAATTTCATTTAAACTGCTTTTGATTTCTTCTCAGCTGGACCACAACATCAACAACTCCTCAGGCTTCTGCCTTTGCACCCAAACAAATATCTAGGCATCCCTATCAGCAGACCCTTCTTTCAATCACTGCAAGGTAAAGGATACTAACAGTTATCTTTTGGGAACAAAACTGAGGAAATCAGCTTTTTGTCACCACTAAAATGCATGAGGACAGCCATTTCTGAGTCAAGATCCAAAAAAAGCTCTATGGGCTGAGGAGGGAACCTTGTGAGCTCACTAACTGGCATCATTGAGCACAAAGACACAGACTGTCATCTGCTCCTAAACAGATGACAAGATAAATCACAGGACAGATCCTAAAGCAGGAAATCCAGTTCTGAAAATGATTCTTTAAAGAAGAATTTTAAAGGTTTTCCAAGGGACATAAGAATACTGTTTCCTACCCAACTTTTCAAGCACCCACCCATTAGGAGGGCATTTGACTATTTGCATTAATTTGTTCCTCAGACCATGCATGACTAGCAATGTGTTTGGTTCTCCTGTGTGTGAAAGGAGGTTGATTCTGGGTGTGCCCATATTTAAAGCATTGCAAGTTTTTCACTGCCATGATTTTGCACTTATTTATATAGCTATGTCTTTCCTGGAGCAGATAGCGTCTACCTGTCTTAGTACACAGGCACCAAATTGAGCGTCTTTCCATAGACATGCATGACTTAGTCACTTGAGCATCTTTCGGTCACCCAGTCCACAGCCAGGCTATGGAAAGACAGAGGCCACTGTCTTTCAAACTACACTTGGGCTTAAAGCATAAATTGAAAAGCTTTAATCATAGAATGGTTTAGGTTGGAAGGAATCTTAAGAATCATCCAGTTCCAACCCCTTGCCATGGGCAGGGACACCTTCTACTAAATCAGATTCCTCTAGACCACCCCTCGTCCTCTCATTTACAATCCCTGATAAAGAGTTCCTCCCCATCATTCCTGTAGGCCCTCTAATGCCAAGGGCAACAACAGTACACTTCATAACATACTGGAACAGCTGCAACACACAACTAAAATAGTTTATGCCTGTCTTAGGCTGTAGGTGGCTGAAGACGCCAACAGCATTTGCCACAGCATCTGAATGAAGAATTCTTATATGGAGATCTAACCAAGAAATACAGAGATGTTTTTGTTTTATCAGTGGAGCTTAAAAGATTTTGCCCCAATGTGATGCATCTTGCATGCATATACAAAAATCATTATGAACAAAATGCCTTCACAGCTGACTGCTAAATTCTTGCTGTGTTTGTCAGAGCTGCTGGCCTTTTTCAAGAATCCAGCTACACCCTCGCGGTGTTTACAAAACTGAGCAGTCACCTATCCCAGGCTACATAACAGTGGACATACAGAAGACAATAAATCACAGAAGAATAATTAGCTTTCATTAAGCCTTTGCTTTCTTCCGTGTTCTGAATCAGTCATTTCTAACCTGAGCCATCAGCACAGCACATAACCTGGGGCTGCCTTTTGGACGGCCACTGAAATTTCTACACCCTGGTCATCTTAGAGTTCATGCAGTTTGGTAACAACCCCTCAAAAGCAACTGGTCCAGATCATGTCCCCAGTGCAGGTGGCCTTTTGGTCCACACTGCAGGAGGCTTCACCTGAATAAGTCAGAGGGCATGTAGGAAAGCAAGCCCTAGCAAGCCGTAGTTACACATTCCTGAGGCAAGGAAAAGAAGGGGAACACATAAAGTGACACATATGACTGCTTCCTTCCATTCTTACAGGAAAGATGTTTTAGGAAACTTGATTGTTTAGGAAACAATGATACATGGAGACTTCAGCTTAAAAGGAAGCTTTTCAAGAATAGAAGAACCTTCGGCCTTTTTTTACTGTCTAGACAATGTCAGTACTGGGAGTACCACAAATATCACACTGTTGCTGAATATGAAGGCATTCCAACTTTGTTTTACTTCTTGTGAATATAACACTTTATTAAAGTGAGCTATTTTTACCTTGAGGAGAAAATACAAGTTGAAACAAAAGTATTGAATAGCACGTAGATAATATGCCAAATGACAACAGCACCTGAACAACTAAAACCTATATCACATGTTCCTGTTTTATAGAATAAAACACTTCTAAAATTTGTCAGGAGTGCCAAAATCACATTCATTTAGACTTGGAAGGATGCAGCTCAATCAAACAGTACAAACTGAATGTGATATTTACCCGTTTAAGAACTGCTTCAATCAGTTTTCTCTTTCTTTTCTCTCTGAATAGCAGTCAAGCAAAATTTCACAACGGGAAAATAACATACAAAACTACCATTAAGTTATCATCTTAAAATTATTTTGTTCTTAGAAGAAAAAGACAGACAAAAAAATTTGACATCCCAATTTTTTCAAAAGGAAAAAGGTTTTTTCATAACTAAAAAGGTCACTTTGCCAAAAACAGAGGAAAGGTATTCTAGATTGTCTTTTCATTAAGTCAAATATTTACGCTAAAATAACGGTGACTTAAAATATTAAAAACAAAGTTTCATGGTGAAATACAGAGATATGAGAAACCAGTTTCAAAAGGTATGTAGTGAACCATGAAATCTGAATTTCAGCAGTTAAATTACAAAGACAGGTTTATATACTTAGAATAAAATTGAAATGTTACTAGAGGAATCAAGAGTTCCTATCTGCAGAAGATTCACTCTACTTTTCTTGGAAAAGTTTACACCACAGCATACCTTACAAGGCTTTATCATAAAAAAAAAAAGGTGCTTTTCACCATAATTAATGAGCCTCTGTAGAGGTCTATACCTTATACTGCTACAAGCAGACTGCTTTCACCATTTATACTAGACTATATATTTCTAGCTCATAATGTTATGAAGAAAAACTCTTATAAATGGCTCTCTAGATAGCAAAAAAACTCAATAGAATTCATTGAAGATACTATAGTCTAATTAAACAGGAATTAAAGAAAATAAAAATGTTAAGGGTTGTTGCTGCAGGCTTTATTTGTTTGAAAGGCTTTGTGCAAGAAATAAAATATTCCTCTGTTTCTAATAAAATCCAATAATGTTAAAAAACTTCTTAGAAGAGATGTAAGTTATTTCATTAATCAATCAGCTGCATTTTCTATTATGGAACTAAGCTTTGATGGCATCCTTGTCATTTAAAATACAGGTACTTTATAAACGACTTTTCACCTAATGTCTCATCAAATGCATATGAGTATGCAGAAAAAATGACCTAAAAATCGTATTTCTTTTTATGAACTGCTATTAAAAAAAAAAAAGGAATAGACTTTGGATGTGGAAAGGTATTTGGATATTTACTAAGAGATAAAAATCAACAAAACAAAGTACAAAGCTATATGGGGAGAATCTGAAAAGGAAACAATACTCAAGCTGATAATTAGAGTAGGAGAAATCTCTACAGTAGTAGAAATGGGATGAGCTTTAAAGGAGATGGGCTGTCAGTTGCCATAGACCTTCGTGCTGTACTATCCGAGACAGTGCTGTAAGTGGTGTAGGCATACTGCAATAATTGCTGCTACTGGAGGGAACAAGCGGTACCAACAGAGAGGATATTTACCTCAGGAAAAGCTGAGGGTGGTAAGGACTAGGGAATTGCCTTTTGCAGAATTTGTTCAGGATCTGCTGAAAAAACTCCTTTCTGAAACAATCATTGGTATCAAGCAGGCTGGTTGTAGAGGAATCTAGTTTGTTTCCTTGGGAAGAAACCCTTGGCCTGCAGTGTCTTCATGTCTTTTCTGTCCTGCAAAACAGCACCCAACAGGGGAGCCAGCAGAGATTCGGGAGCCTCTTCGGATTCTGGCTTATTCTAAATATACCCTAGAACTGGAAATACTACTGTTGCTTCTTAAAAAAAACCCCAAAAAACAAAAAACCAAACCACCCCCCCCCACCCCCCCCAAAAAAAACCAAACAAAAAAAAAACCACAAAAAAACCACAAACAACCAAAGAACAACAATAACAACAAAAAACCCAACCAAAACATAACGAATCAAAAATCAAACAACCCTGACACAGTTTTATAATTTTTGACAAAAGATCAAATGGGGTTAACTACATTTTTAATATATTCTTTATATTCAATCCTTTAAAAAAAAATCGTGATTGTATTGACTGACTATACCATATCAGTTTGTTTGTGACCCTAAAACTTCAGATTTTTGCTAAAAGTTTAGGATAATTTACAGGAGACTTTGCCAGTGGAACTAGCTCGTTCTCACAGCTCAAGCTGAAAACACTGGGAGAAGTTGTCACATGTTTGACTTTTATTTAAAAATACATATAAATGTAAACCTTTATATCCTCACAGCACAAAGAAACATAAAGACCAGAGCCCATGCTTCAGTAAATACTATGATAGAAACCAGTGTTGAAACCCTGCCCTTCAGCTGGATTTCTGATTGAGTAAAAAACATAGGATACACTTATGGCAAATACTCTTCCAAGACATGCTGTTAGATAAAGCCACATCCTCAACATACCCAAATACACTCCTTAGATGTGTGTTCTTAGCCTCACAAACATTGCACCTGAAATACAGTCGTTGCAGAGTATCGCCGAAGTCTTGTGAATAAGTAAAAGTAAAAAAGGCAACATAAATTCCAGGGTTATTGTACTCATACCAATTTTTAACAATAACAGAATGTGTGTACATCAAAGAATAGCTTGCCAATACCACCCACCTCCTTTCTTTTTTTTTTCCCTAGTGCTGTCTTTGCCTGTCTGCTTCACCATCCACTGGCAGTGGCTGCGGCCTTCTAATTCCTAAAAGAGTCCTAGGGGGTAAGGTTGGTCATGTTTTAACTGTTCTGTGAAGACCTGGCTTTTAGCAAATAAAAATCTACTTTTCTTTCCTTTGCTTCTTTGAACATCTGGAGAGCTATGATGTTTCTGGCAAGGTTGAAAACTCATAGGTAAAAGGGGAAAAAAGTTATGCTGAGGCAGGAAAAGATCTACAAGGCCCTTGTTTCAGAAGAGGAACTGGAGGAAACTGAGAAGAAAGAACATTTACCTTTGTAGCTCACAGACAGCTCTTCAGCTGTGCACATCACTGAGTTTGTTCAAGTTTGAAGAGTTTCATCTGGGTTTACAACTTCCAGCCTTCATTGTGATGCTGTAGGTCACATTTTTTCTTCAGGCCAAACCACAGACCATGCACATCTTTTAAAGTTCCTGTTCTTTAGAAATAAGTCTTATGGTAACCTTTTCTCCTTTCAAGCATTTTCAGATCAGGCAAATGCCCAGGCTATCTGTAGAGGCTTCCTGGTAGAGGCTATGGGCAGGACAGAGACAAAGACCTGCTAGGCCAACCATTGCAGGCTGGGCAAACCAAAGATAAGTGCTGCTGGAAGAAGTGGGTCTCAGATTATGAGTATGATTCATACAGTCAGATAAACAGCCTTATTACTAAATTATTTTGATTTTTACAGATGAGTTGGCCTTACATGTGAAACAACAAAGCCTGGATTTTTTTCTGATCAAAGTCCACCCACAGAAGAGACGGGGTAATCACAAAAAAGGAAACTCATTTTCACAAAATGTCAGTGAAATCTTCAGATCAAAAGATGAGCAAGACTGAAAAAAACCCCCCCAAATATTTATAAATCTGGACAATTTAGTAGTCTTAGAGTTGCCATGGCCAGCTAACTGTACCCCTGCCTCAAGGATTGAACCAAGTGGAAAACAAAAGCTCTAGTACAAAGCACAGATATCTCACATCTGTTCTAACAGGAGGTTGATTCTACCTCATCTGAAGATGGCAGCTTTGATGAAGACTAATTTTGGCAACAGGAAGCTACAGGGCCCTGATCTGACAAGGTAATATCAGTGAGACAACTGTTTTCTCTGTTAGTTCTGCAGTTCTTGAGTGGGGGTAGTGGTTTGGTATGATGTAATTAGAAAAGTGTGCTGTACTCTGAGGAGTACCAATTCTTGTTCTTTTTGGCAAGAGAGCAACTTCTTAGGTGATGCTTAACAACAGCTATAAACAAACATTCTCTTAAAGGACATTCTTTGAGCAACGTTAATAATTTCCTGTGTATGTGTACATGAATGTAATGGCAAGATCCATACTGCTGGATTACACAATGCATGTTCAAATATTCAATACTACCTTCTAGGCTTGGAGTCCGGGAAAAAAAAGAAAGCTGTTAACCATATAATGTTGACTTCAATACTACTCATGCAAAACTCAGGTGTTTTAATGGAAAAGCTTATCCTTAATGTAAAACACAGCATAATTTTAAGATTGTGTTTATTACTACAGTTAAACTCTTTATTGCCTTAGGGTAAATCTAAAAATTACTTGACTAGTCACTGTTAAAAAAAGAAAAAAAAATAATACCATCAATTTATGAACTGGTGACAGTGATTTGCTAACTCTATGACATTCCACTTTTCCAGCTGGGAAGGTTCTACAAATGCTACAGAACAGGTATTGACCTCTCTGAGGAAGGTGTAGTCCTATGACCACTGATTCCGAGTCAGACGCACAGCACCAGTTACCCTCTGAATCACACGCTGTGTGTCACTGAACTTCTTGTTACCGAGTCAATAACCACGACCCGAAGCAGCAGCGCTCCAAACTGCTACTACCACACTGGGGCACAGGCTGGACCTCAACAGAAGGCATTCAAATACATGGCACAAAATGGCCATTGGAAAGGGATTTATAGGAAATCAGGATCTTTAACTTTCGTCTTCCCACAGTGCTGTAGTGCACGCAGGTTTACATTTGCACCTGTCAGCCATGGGTCAGGGCAGCATTGCTTGCAAATACAAAACTCAAAGCTATTTTACTCCATCTGACTAGAGAAAAAGCAAGCCTGCCATAGGCAGAATTATTAGGTGCCCTGGTGCGTTTAATGTTGGGTGATTTTTCCTGAGGAAAACCAATGAAAGAGAGTGCCTGGGTGAAGACAGCGCAGCGGTGCCTAAGCCTGCATCTCTGCTATTAAAACCTGTGGCCAAAGTTTAGCTAAGTAGCTCCCTTTCGGAGCCTCCCTTGGTTCGCAGGCAGGCTGCACGGAAGCCGTCAGGGCTGAGCAGCGCCCCGAAGCAGCTTTTCCGTCCCGCCGGTTCCCGGAGGGCTTCGCCTGTCCCACACGAGAAACCCATCTCCCGGGCTCAGCCCGGCGGCGAACCGCGCTATCTCACGGCCGCGGCTGGGCGAGGGGCCCGCGGGGCGGCCGCGCCCGGCCCGCCATCGCGGCGNGCGATCCTGCCCCGCATGGACTGGGGAGAGAGGGAGAGAGCGCTCCCCTGCCCTCCGTCCCCGGGCCGGGACCGAGAGCTGCGGCTCCGCACAGAGTCGGGGCTGGGTGGGGCTCGGAGCCGGCCCC